>JAJPUD010003091.1:119028-164028 GCA_023553655.1 Myrmecobius fasciatus | reverse complement strand
AAGAAGCACAAAATTTCTTTGAAAACAAAAACAACTAACAAAGCACAATTGGACAAATGGAAAGAGATGTACAAAAGCTCAGTGAAGAAAATAATTCCTTAAAAATTAGAATTGGGCAAGTAAAAGTTAATGACTTCATGTGACACCAAGAAACAATAAAACAAAATAAAAAGAATGAAAAAATAAAACTGGAAGAATATTAGTATCTTATCAGTATTCTTATCAGAAATACAACTTACCTAGAAAATGGATTGAGGAGAGATAATATAAATATTATTTGATTACCTGGAAGTCCTGATCAGAAAGGGAGCCTAGATATCATATTTCAAGAAATTATAAAGGGAAACTGTCCTAATGTCTTAGATTCATAGAATAATATAGAAATGAAAGATACTGATCACCTGCTAAAAGCAATCACAAGATGAAAACTTCTAGTAGTATTATGGTTGAATCCTAGAGTTTCCAAGTTAAGAAAAAAAAAACATTGGAGACAGAAGTATTAGAATGTAATATTTTGTAAGGCCAAGGAGCATTCAAGACTAAACTATCCAGAAAAACTGAACAATGGATATTTAATGAAATAAAAGACTTTCAAACATTCCTGATGAAAAGAGCAGAGCTGAATAGAAAATCTAAAATTCAAACACAAGATTCAAAATAAACATATAAAGATAAATAAGAAAAAAATAATTATAAGAGACTCAATAAAGATAAACTTTTATATTACTATATGGGAAGGTGATACATATAACTCTTAGGAATTTATCATCATTAGGGCTGCTAGAAGTATTTTACATAAACAGAGGACATGACTATCAGTCAATTGTGTTGAAATGATCCCAAAATAAATTAATGAAGGGGTAAGAAAGAGGGAAAAAGAAAGGGGAAAAGGAGAGATGGAATGGGAAAAAACACAAATAAAAGAGGTATACAAAGAAGAGCTTATTTAGTGGAGAGGAAAACTGTTTCAAAGAGGGAAGACTACAGACACACACGTACACACATGCACACACACACACACACACATATTCAGTCAGGTATAGAAATCCATTGAACTCAATAGGGAAATAGAAGGGGAATAGCATAAGAGATATAAGGAAAGATTGTAAAGGGAGGATAGATTAAAGGAGGCAGTAGTCAGAAGCAAAATAGACTTTTGAGGAGAGGCAGGATAAAAAGACAGAAAGAAGGCTAAACTGAAGAAAACAAGATGGAGAGAAATACACAATAATAACTGTGGATGTGAATGGAATAACATAAAATGGAAGCAGAGAACAGAGTAGATTAGAACTCAGAATCTAACAATATATTGTTTATAAGAGATATTCTTGAAACAGAAAGAAGCATACAAACTAAAAGTAAAGAGCTAGAGCAGAATATATTATGATTCAACTGAAATAAAAAAGGATGGGGTAACAATCTTGATTTCAGATAAAGCAAAAGCAAAAATAGATCTAATTAAAAGATATAAACAAGGAGACTATATTTTGCTAAAAGATATCATGGAAAATGAATTAATATAAAAATTTAAAGCAAGATTCTTTGATAAAGGTGTCATTTCTTAAATAATGGAACTGAATTAAATTTCTAAAAATTAAAATAAGAGTCATTCCTTGATTAATAATTCATCAAAGGATATGAATAGATAGTTTTTAGAAGAAGAAATCAAACCTTAATAGTAACATGAAAAAAATGTTCTAAATCACCATTGATGAAAGAAATACAAATGAAAACAATTCTGAGTTACTATCTCACATCTATCTAAAATAGCAAATGGTGGAGAGAATGAAAGAAAAGAGATGCATTAATAAGCTGTTGGTAGAGTTGTGAACTGATCCAATTATTTTGTAGAATAATTTGGAACTATGTCCAAAGGGCTATTACGTAACTATACATATCTTTTTGGTCTGCAATACTACTAAAACCCCAAAGAGGTCAAACAAAGAGGAAAAAGACTAATATGTACAAAAATATTTAAAGCAGATCTTTTTTTTTTCTTTGTGGAGGCAAAGAATTTCAAGTTGAGAGATGCTCATCAATTGGAGAATGGCTAAACAATTGCATACAATTATGATTAAGCATTACTATGTCAAAAGAAATAATAAGGGTGGGATGGTTTCAGAGGAAAAAATAATATAATAAAACATATGAATTAATGCAAGGTGATGTAAAAATGAAAAGAAACATTATTATGTACAATGACAACAATGTTGCAATGATAATAAAATATAAATGACCTGGCTACTTTTATAAATATGATACAAGACAATTCCAAAATACTAATAATGAAAAAATGCTCTTTACTTCCAGAAGAACTAATTTACTGTGAGTACAAATTGAAGTATAACCTTTCTTTGTCTTCCTTCCTCCCTCCTTTACTTTTTCCCTTCCTCCCTCCTTTCCTCTTTAATCCTCCCTCCCTCTCTCTCTCTCTTCCTTGCTTCCTTCCTTCTTCCTTCCCTCCCTCTCTCTTCTTACTTCCTTTCTTCCTTCCTCTCTCCCTCTCTTCCTTCCTTCCTTTTTCCCTCCCTCCCCCTCTCCTTCTTTCCTTCCTTTCTTCCTTTCTTTTTTTCTTCCTTTCTTCTCCAAACCAGGGGCTTGGTCCCATACCTGCTTAGGCTCTCCTCTTCACTTGAGCTTGAGCCATTGCCTCTCCCCACTGACTCAAAGACAGAGGCATCTGTACTCTCTCTCCTGACATTTCAAGCCTGAGCATCTTTTACAATTCAAGGAAGGGTGGTTGTCACAATGAACTGATTTTTACACAAACACCTTATGTGTCTCCCTGAGTCTGAAGGAAGGGAGCATCACCCAGCCGCCCATTCCTACCACCAACAATCAGTGCCTGGGCAATTCCTCAAGGTATTGTTCAGGGAAGTCTGTGAGTTCTTTAACAAGAAGGGAGTCATGAAGGAAATTATTAAGGAAATGAAAGAATAGGAGGCAGCTGTTATAAAGGGGAAAAAAGCTTTATTGTTGCTTAGAATAAAGAAGGGGGAGGGAGTTGAAATAAAATTAAGTGACATGCCTTGATTCTCTCTATTCCCTAAGAACATCTAAACAGTAAACAGTTCAAATCATGGCAGAGAAGGAGGCTAAGGAGGGAGCAGGGTCAATAAACTTCCTCTTCTGTTCTTCTTAAGTTAGGGTTCCAGATCAGCAGCAGCCCCCAGAGCTATCACAGCAACCTGCAGAGCTTCCACAGCAACCTCCATACTGCTGGCTGCACCCACTGCCATTGTCACAACAGTCAGACCTCTGGTGCCTGTCTCTGTGGGATCTTCTGTGATGGGAAAAGAGGCAGCAGCCATCCCCAGAGTCAGAGCTGCAGCATCCCCCAAAGCTGCAGCATCCTCCAGAGTTAGAGCCACAGCAAGAAGACACTGAAGAAGGACATGGAGCTTGGGGAGGACACTTGGGAGGACACTTAGGTGGGCACTTGGGTGTCTGACACTTAGGGGCTTGGCATTGCTGCTGGTTTTGCTGTCAGGACATCTTTGGTGGGAGTTCAGTAAACCTGAAAGACAATAAAAGATTTGTTCAGATGGATGAAATCAAGCCTTTAAAGCTTTCTTCAATGGAACTGATCGTCAATTTTGCCTAAAAAGTGGCTCACCAAAATGATTCCACTGTTCAAATGCATGTAGATTAGAATATGAATTGCAGGAAAATGCATTTTACATCAATTCAGGACATCATCACTGTCTGTCTCTCCCTATTTGTCTCTGTCTTTTTTTCCCTCTCTCTGTCTCTTTTTTCCTCTCTCTGCTCTTCAATATGCATTTTGTACATGTTGGGAATTGCAGAACTAGGATAATTACAGTCTTTAAAGTTAAGTAGTGGTATGTGTGGCTAGAGAAGAGAGGATTACTTTCCTTTGCAACCTGAGGACATCTTCTGAATTCCATTTCATAAAAGTTTCCAGCATTCCAATCATTATTCCTCCTCCTCACCACCCTTAAATAGACACCAGATCCTTTCTGATTGTTTTCTGAGAACGTTCCAATAGAGCTTCTATCAGTCTAGACCAAATTTCCTTATGAAAGATATTGAAAAGATTTGGCATTTCTTTAGCCAGCTCATTTTACAGATGAGGAAACTGAGGCTGGGGTTATTTGATTTGTATGTTGTAAATACTAATAAGCTAGTAAGGGGCTGAGGTTAGATTTGAACTCAGATCTACCTGCCTAGAGTCAGGTAGTGCTCTTATCTATTGATCCTCCTAGCTGCCCATTAAGCAGATTACCAAAGGCTTAAACCATTATCTCCCCAAATGAAGTTTTTTTTTTTTAATTATCTCATGCTAAAGTATATCTGCAGCAACTTCTCTTGTAAGATGAAATAAAGATGAGTTAGAAATATTCTTTTTTAAAATTTTATTTATTATTTAACACTTCCCCCAGTTCCATTTTTTAAAACAATTTTTGCATTTGCTTTTAAAAGTTTTGAGTTCCAGTCTTTCCCTTATCTTCAACCCCGATTCCCACTAAGAAACCATATGTGAAGTTAAACATTTCCATAAAAGTCATGATATGAAAGAAAACATAGCTCTCTCCCCCCCCAAAAAAAAAACCTCAAGAAAAGAGAGGGGAAGAGGGAGAGAGAGAGAGAAAGGGAGAAACAGACAGAGACAGAAATTGGGGGGGAAGGAGGGAGGGAGGGAAGGAAAGAGAATATATGCTTCAATCTATATTGGCACAATCAGTTCCTTCTCTGGGTATGGATAGGATTTTTCATCATCCTTCAGATTAGTTATGATCATTGAACTGCTGAGAATATTAAAGTCATTTGTAGCTTATCATCCCAGAACCAATACTTTGTACATAGTACATTTCACTTTGCTTGAGTTCATAAAGGACTTTTCAGGTTATTCTGAGAGCATCCTGCTCATCATTTCCCATAAAACAATAATATTCCATCATAATCACATACCACAATTTATTCAACCCTTTCTCAATTGATAGGCATCCCCTCAATTTCCAATTTTTTTGCCCTGATACAGAGCTACTATAAATATTTTTGTACTTATAGTTCCTTTTCCTTTAAAAAAAAAATCTCTTTTAGGATTCATGCCTACTCGTAGTATTGTTGAGTCAAAGGATATTATGAATATATAGCCCTTTAGGCATAGATCATATTTTTTGATCATTTATCAATTGGATCATGACTCTTTTTTTTTAATGATTTTGACTTAGTTTACTCTGTTTGAGAAATGAAGCCTTATCAGAAAAACCTGCTTCAAAATTCTTTTTACAATTACTGTAGCTAACTGTATTTCTCCCTTCCCCCCAATTCTATTCGCTCTCTCCTTTCACCCAGTCCCTCCTCAAAAGTGTTTTGCTAATGACCACTCCCTTCCTTAATATACCCTCTCTTTATCACCCTTCCCTCTTCCCATATCCCATTCCCCTCCCACTTTCCTGCAGGGTAAAATAGATTAGAAATATTCTTTGAAAAGACTAGGAACCTTCAGCTCAAACAGCTTTTTAGGAAATTGTTGTGAAGTCCAGTCTTGGGGTAAAAGCCCTAGGAGCTTCAGTCATTGAGGCTCTGTCCATTTCTAGAAATTTCCATGTAGCTTCATGCTCTATTGTTCCATGTGAGAAGCAGTATAATATACTGGAAAGAGCCTTCAGTTGGAGTCACACAACCTAAATTTAAATCTGGCTTGTTTAATTACTCTGCTTCTTGTTATTTAAGTTAAACTTGATTTAAGGCAATTTACTTCAACCTCCAGGCTTCAGATTCTTCATTTCTAAAAGGAAGAGACTGAAATATATGTTTTGAAAGATTTCATCCTTATAGCTATATAGTCTCTTGGATTATTTCACCTTGTCCTTAACTTCACTTTGACTTATTTCTATGCAATATCCACATATTGGCTCCAATCTTACACATGACTCTTCCCCTCAAATAGGATCTTCACATCTCCCTCATCTCTCTCTCCCAGCTTTAAAATAAACCACTCTTTTAAATCTCCACCACCTCCTTTTTATATGATCACCCAAGGACTGGGAGTAAGTGGCCATCAGTCCTTTCATTCATCTTTCCATCCATCCTTTCATTCATGCATTTGTCCATTCATTTAGCAATCAATTGAGAACAAAATTCTCTGCAAAGAACTTCTGAGGAAGAACAAGGATGAATGAGACATAGTTGCTGTCCTTCCTAATATTACTGCCAAAAAAAGCGCCAAAATTTATATTACCTTTTAAGATTTGGTAAATGCTTTACATTTGGTATCTCATTTGATCCCCAGTACAATCCTAATACAATTTCCTTCACTGTGTAGCTGAGGAAAATGTCATTGAGAGATTTAGTGACTTTCTTACAGTCACACAGCTAAAAAGTATTTGGAGCAGAATTTCAATTCAGAATCAGTAATCTAATTAAGGGATTCCAAATTCACCAATTACTTTAATTCAGTGTAATAATGAAAATAAAATGAATTCCAGACTATTGAGTGTCAGGGCACAGAGAGATTATTTCTACCTGGCTTCATTGGGAGTATTGGTGTGAATGAAGTGCTGTTTGATGGAGGCAAGATGGAAATTATTTGTACTTTACTCTTAGTTATGTACTGTTTGCTTCTGTCCTTTTCAGTATCATCTTTATGCCCTATCTACATAAATGCCTCCTAAGTATTGTAATCATGTCACCTGTTCCATAGGCAAATATTTGTTAATGCTTTTTAGGTTATTGCACCCTTGCGACTCTGTCAAGGCTTTGAAACACTTTGGGATAAATATGGTTTCCTCCTCTTCCATCCTCCAGGTCAATTACTTATTTATTCTCTCTATTTTCTGTCTTTGTCTCTCTATTTCTGTCTCTCTATCTGTCCATCTCTAAGGCACAAACACATAAAAACTCATGTTCTCAGCCAAAAGTAAATAAGAACAATATCCATTCTCTTTTCTCTACAATATCTTGGAAAATATCCTTTTACCTGAAGGAAAGGTGGGAAGGGAAGCCCAGGATATGAGGCACTGTTTCACTGTTGGGACATACCAACATGCTGCACTTGCAAGTCCTGTCTTAAACTCTTTCTTGTTGATGTAATTCATATTATATATAAATGGTCCCCAAACAGGATTTTTGAATCAAACAACTGATCTAACAGGCCCCTAGATAGAATTAAGTTGATAAAATCTAGATTCCAGCTTCCTAAACTGTGGGTTATGACTTCATATGAGATTTCATAACAATGTGGAGGTCATGAAACTGTGGTGTATTATCAATAAAAGTCTGATTTGTATATGTTTTTCACAAACCTATATGCCCAGGGTCATAAGAATTTCTCAGGTGAAAAAGGGTTGCGAGTGGAAAAAGTTTAAGAAGCCCTGCTGCAGAAAATAAACATGTGATTGTGATTAATCTGAGTAGAGTTAGAGGGCAAGATTTTGAAGATACCTGGTTCACTAAAACATAAATTTTCCATTTATATGCACTGAAATGGCCCCCACCTTATGCATATAAAGGAATTTATAATCTGATTCCTTTAAAAAGAGTATCCCTTCCTCACCAAACCCAGGATCCATACTGATTATTTGGTTTTTGCTTTTATTTTTAGTGTGACATGATAATGTAGCAAAAGCCCTAGAAATAATAGGGAAGATGGGTGAGAGACCTGGCTCTTTCATTTATCTATTTCCTGTGAAACCTTGTTTAAATCATTTACCTGCTCTGAATCTCAATGTATTTACTTATAAAATGAGGAGATTGACTTCCATGACCTCTGAGCTTGCTTCTGGTTCTACATTCATGATCTTTTGATGTTATAATTTGAAATGAGTTATAAATGTGAATACCTTGGTAGAGAGGTCTCTGTCTTCTTGTTATCTTCCATAATGATGATGATGATACTGATAGTATTGATGATGGTAAAGACTATAAGGATCAGCTGATATAAAAGAGGTACCTGGGCTTGGCTAACTTGAAAGCACTATTTGAATGCCAGATTACTCTAGGTGATTTTCTGTGTTGCTTTTTTTTTTTTTAATTAAAGCTATTTATTTTCAAAATATAAGCATAGATATGTGTAGATCATTTTTAACATTCACCTTTGCAAAACCTTGTGTTTTTTCCCTTCCTTCTCCCCACCTCCTCCCTTAGACAGCAAGTAATCCAATGTTAAACATGTGCAATTCTTCTATACATATTTCTACAAATATCATGCTGCACAAGAACAATCAGATCAAAAAGGGAAAAAATAAGAAAGAAAACAAAATGCAAGCAAACAAAAATAAAAAAAAAAAGGTGAAAATACTATGTTGTGATCTATACTCAGTTCCCACAGTCCTCTCTCCAGGTGCAGATGGCTCTCTCCATCACAAAATCATTGGAACTGGCCTGAATCACCTTGCTCCAACACACACTGTGAATGATTTGTGCTCTACTGTAGTATCTGACAATCCCTGACTCTTTCCTTGTCTGGTGGGGAGCTCTCTGTTTTGGGGTGGGGAAATCTTTGGATTTCACTTTCTTAACAAATCTCAGTTTGACTAAGGCAATTCCAATTCTTATAGTGTAGCTTCTGCAACTGAAATACAACTTTGATAGGAGCCCTGGCATAAGGAGATAGGAAGAAAAAGAAGAAAGCCAATAGAGGTTCAGAAAACACGAGGCAATATCTAGAAAGATAATAACTTAGTATCAGAAGAGAAGACCTTGGGGAATTGGGGAAACCCCATTAAGAAGAAGAGAAGTCTTAGAAAAGGGACAACCCAATGTCAGAGAGAGGGTTTTTCTGAATGGGAGACAATATTGGATATGCCCGTGCTTTAGGTCAAACATACAGCCAGAACCAGTGTAAGTAGAAAAGGACAAGCTAAGTCATGGACCCTTTAGCCATGCCAACCTTGAATGATCTCACAGGAAAACCTAGATTCTCCTAAATTCTCTTGCAGGACTGTCTCATGAGACTTTCTGCTTCAAGCAAAAGGTTGTTCCTCCAGCTGATTAGTTTCTCCTTTTCACTTGGACCTGAGCTTTGATTTTTTTTTTTTTCCCAGTGAAACAGACCTAGAGACATCTGAGCCTTGCACATTTTTTCCCTTCAGGGAAGGGTGTTTGTCATAATTAACTGTTCTACTCAGATACTTTCTGTTTCTCCTTGAAGCTGAACGAAGGGAGTCTTACCCAGCTTTCCAGGCCTACCATTAACAATCATTGTCTGAGCAGTCCATCAAGACATTAAGCAGAGAAGTTTATGGATCCATTAATAAGAAGGGATCTTTGAAGGAAGTTGTAAAGAAAAAGATCAGAAAATAGGAGGCAACTATGATGAGAAAAATAAATAAATCTTTAATGTTGCTTGGGGAAAATGAGGCAGAGAAAGATGGTTTGAATTCTGGGAGTTTGAGATAAAATGAAATGATAGGCTTTGATTGTCTCCATCCCCCAAGAACAGCTCTAATGCAAAATCAATCGATTAACTCCTGCTCTTCAACAGCAGCCCCCAGAGCTCCCACAGCAGCCCCCAGACTGCTGGTTGTGTCCACTCCCACTGTCACAGCAGTCAGACCTCTGGTGTCTGCGTCTGTGGGATCTCCTGTGATGGGAAAAGAGGCAGCAGCCACTCCCAGAGCCAGAGCTGCAGCATCCCCCAGAGCTGCAGCATCCTCCAGAGCTAGAACCATAGCAGGAAGACACTGGAGGAGGACATGGAGCCTGGGGAGGACACTTGGGGGGACACTTTGGAGGACACTTGGGTGTCTGACACTTAGGAGGACACTTAGGGGAACACTTAGGGGCCTGGCACTGCTGTTGGCTTTGCTGGCAGGACATCTTGGTGGGAGTTCAGTAAATCTGAAAGACAATACAGAATTTGTTCAGATGAAATCAAGTCTTAAAAGTTTTCATCACTGGAATTGATCAGCAATGTAATGGTGCATTTTACCTAGAAGACATCAGCATCCAGAAAGAAAAGGCTTAAGGTAAAGTAATGGTATGGGTGTCCTAAAGAAGAGAGGAAATGAATGCCTTCCCTCGACATCCTGAGGACACCATTTGACTTCCAGTTCATGAAAGTTTCCAGCCACTCAGACCATTGCTCCTCCTCCCCATCACCTTCAAATAGACACAAGCCCCTTCCTGATTGTTTTCTGGGAACATCCAAAGTCAGTCTAGACCAAATCCAAAGTGTCAGCTTCTATTCTTTATCAACCACTGTACTTCTCATCTGTATTAACTCTTTTCTCCTCTCAGACCTTCTATACATATATCTTCCTTCATCCCTTCTGCTGTCTTCCTTCCCATTCCTCCACTCCTCTACTTTGCATTTTTCTTCCCTCCCCTCCAACACTCTCCATCAAGCCCTTTCCCAGGCTTTCATGCAGACACTCACCTTGATCACAAATATGAACAGGAGCTCTCTGCTGAAGAACTGAAGTGAGTGAGGATCCTGGGGCAAGAATAGCTTTTATAGGGTATCTCAGGATGAGCTGTTGGTATGAGATCCAGATCTCTAGGAGGAAGATTGTATTTCCCAACCATGTGTCAGACAATTCCTGACATTCTCTAAACTGACATGTGCTAGCACATGGATCATTGAGGAGTGAAGGGAAGACATCTCATTTAGCTGACTCATTTATAGATGAAGACACTTACGTCCTTTTTCTCTATAAGTGTCTTGTTTAAATTCATAGAAATAATAAGTCGATTTGTTGTTGCTGTTATTATTCCTTTTTCTCAATCATGTTTGAAATCATCTCCTGAAAATCAGATGTCCTGATTTGTGTTTTCTTATAAAAAATACTGAAGGGGATTGCCATTTCCTTCCGCAACTCATTTTACGATAAAGGAAGCTGAGGCAACAAGATAATGTAATATGCCACAGTCTTACAGCTAATCAGTGTCTGAGACTAGTGTCAGGTCTACCTGGCTCTAGGGTTAGTGCTCTCTCCACTGACCCTCCTAGCTGACCAGTAAGTAGATTAACAAAGGCCTATAATGTTATCCTTCCAAATGAAGTCCATGTTCTTTTCATTACTCCATGACAAAAAAATATCTGTTGCAACTTTACTAATAAGAGGAGATCAAGATCATGTTTTCTCTTCCTTGAAAAGATCAGGTAGCCTCAGTTCAAATAGCATGTTAGGGAATTACCATGAAGTTTAACCACTGGGTAAAAGCCATAGTGGCTTCAGTTACTGAGGCCCTGTTCCCTTTTAGACAATTTTCATGTGGTTTTGTGCTATTTTGTTCTATATGAAATGCAGAGTAGCATAGCAGAAAGAGCCTTCAGTTCGTATCATACAATATAAATTCAAATCCTCACTCTATCTCTTATTATCTGTGTGAAGTAGGGCAAGTCATCTCAACTTACAGGCTTTGAAGGAATATATTAGAATTTTTGATGATCTCTGCCTCCTTTCTGGATATAAATCCATCATCCTTTGGTCTTATTATTTGAAGTGAATTATACCTGGGGATATCTCTGTATAAAGGTCCTGTGTGCCTGCTGGCTTCATTAATGATGATGATACTAATGGTGTTCATTATGGTAAAGTTCATGATGATCAAATGAGATAAAGCAAGTCACAGGGCTTTGTAAAGCACTAGAGGTGCCTTCTATGATGAAGAAGATAGCAATGGCAATGATGGTAACAGGAAAGGATCCAGTCCTGCTTGTCACCTAGTCTCCACCCCACTTAGTCAATTACATCTTTAGACACTCAATATTAGGTCCATGACTTGGAAGCTAAGGGAAGTTTTAAGATTCCCTGGGTTTTCTTACCCCATGATAGACTAGAACTGGGAGGAGGGTTCAATGATTCCATTAGTAGATGTTTAGTGTACTGTGTTGATTTGAAAGCAAGAGGATAGTTCAGGTGGTTTCTCTGGAGCCTTGTGATGTCAAGAGTGAAGAAAAAGTTCCTTGGGTTTCTAATTGAGAATAGGAGGGAAAAAGTACCCCAGAATGGAAGAGCCCAGGAAAGAGATATTAGACTCTGACAATAGATAGTCTTGCCCAGAATATGAAAAAATTATGTGGGAGGAAGTAGAAAGTTTCTGATTTTGTAGCCTGGATAGTTATAAGACTGATTCACTTTAATCTTTTTTTCTCCTTCTGCTAGAAGGAGTGTGGTGGACCCATCATATGTAATGTAGAATACACAGTGGATAGAGCACTGACCTTGGAGTCAGGAAGGTCTAAGTTCTCATCTCTGTGTGACTTTGGGTAAGCCACTGACTTTTCTTTTTTTTTTTTTTTAATAAAGCTTTTTATTTACAAAACATATGAGTGATTTTTCTACATTGACCTTTGCAAAAACTTTTTTTCCCCAAGCTTTTCCCCTCCTTCCCCCACCCCCATCCCTAGATGACAGGTAATCTAATACATGCTAAATAGGATAAATTATATGACAAATACAATACATGTATACATATCTATACAGTTATCTTACTGCACAAGAAACATCAGATCTAGAAAGAGAAGAAGAAAAAACAACCTAAGAAGGAAAACAAAATGCATGGAAATATTCACAGAAAGCGTTAAAATGCTGTGTTGTGGTTCACACTCAGTTCCCACAGGCCTCTCTCTGGATGTATATGACTATCTTCATCGCTGAACAACTGGTTTGAATCACATCATTGTTGAGGAGAACCATGTCCATCAAAATTGATCATCGTATAGTCTTGTTGCTGTGTATAATGTTCTCCTGGTTCTGCTGATTTCACTCAGCATCAGTTCATGCAAGTCTCTCCAGGCCTCTCTGAAATCCTCCTGTTGGTCGTTTCTTACAGAGCAATAATATTCCATAATATTCATATACCATAATTTATTCAGCCACTCTCCAATTGATGGGCATCCTTTCAATTTCCAGTTTCTTGCCACTACAAAAAGGGCTGCCACAAACATTTTTTGCACATGTGGGTCCCTTTCCCTCCTTTAAAATCTCTTTGGGATATAGGCCCAGTAGAAACACTGCTGGATCAAATGATATGCACAGTTTGATAACTTTTTGAGCATAGTTCCAAATTGCTCTCCAAAATGGTTGGATCCATTCACAGTTCCACCAACAATGTATCAGTGTCCCAGTTTTCCCACATCCCCTCCAACAGTTATCATTATCATTTCCTGTCATTTTAGCCAATCTGACAGGTGTGTAGTGGTATCTCAGAGTTGTCTTAATTTGCATTTCAAGCCACTGACTTTTCTTAGCCTCTGTATCCTCATCGGTAAAATGGGGATAATGGCTCTCACTTCACAGAGTTATTGTGAGGATCTTATGAGGTCATGTAGATAGAGTGCTTTCAACCTTATTTCACTATAGAAATGCTAGGATGATGATGATGTGAGATCAGTGTGGAGGATCCATGCACCCTGACCAGCTGCCCCTTTCTGTGCAGGGACCTGTGTTTGGGAAAAGGCTTTTCCTTCAGCATTCCCTATTGAGAAGAGGGGCAGCTGGCCAGTCAACCCATCTTTCCTCAAACCTGTGATTTAAGGGGAGACACAGGAGGGAGAATCCTTCAGCTTTACCTCAGAATTGCTCTCCAGAACACATTCTGAATGACTTGTCCTCTCTACTATAGTATCCGACAACCCCTGCCTTGTCTGATGGGGAGTTCTCTGCTTAGAGGTTGGGATCTTTGGATTTTTCTTCCTGGTCTCACTCTCATCCTCCTTCTTCCAAACTTCTCCATTCTCCTTCTCTTAGCTTCCCTGGTGAGTATTGCTTCCTTATTAGGATCTTGTTCATTTTATCTAGAATAAATCTTCCTTCTGGTTATGGTGATTTTTTTTGGTAGTGGTTCCATTTCCTCCAGGAAATTTTACTTGGTACTTGTTTTTAATAACTTCATTCTAATTTTTAAATTAAACAAAATTCCCAAATCATTATGTCTCTTTCACTTTCCTCTCATAAAAGAAGGGAAGAAAAAGAATCTTTATTATTACTTATTTATTATAAAATCTCAGTTTAAATAATAATAAAACTGTGGGTTAATTATTTAATGTGTTATTCTAATAGAGCAGTCTGAGTGGCGTCCCATGGAGAGAAGGGGCTGTAAGAGAGAGGGTTGGATTAGGTAATCTCTTAGCAACTTTCCAGTCTCTCACTGCCCAAATAGCCCTTTGTAGTCAGGGTTAATGCTGTGGACATATGGCAAAAGACTAGGGAACTCTTTTTATGGCCAAGATTTGAAGGCTACAACTAAGATACCCTCTATCTTTTTTTCCAGTGAAGTATTTTTCTCCAATCTGCACAGACTTTATAGCATCATGGGATCAGAGAATGTTTGCATTCCAAGGGACCCCAGTAACCATTCGAGTCAACTTATATAGAAAAGGAATTCCTACTCTAGCATACTTGACAGGTAATCCTCCAGTCTCTGCTTACAATTTCACCTTTTGTGATGTAATAATTTTAGGTGAAAGCTTTATCTTTGGTTCTCGACTGTGGATGGTTTTAGATTCTGAGGTTCTGGATTATAAAATATTGATTCGTATACTGTGTCTGTTCTATTTATGGCAAGTCATTTTATCTCTCAGACTTCAATTTCCCCATCTGTCAAAAGTGGATGATATTTGTTCTATGTACCTTATAAAATCTTAGAAAGGAAATGGCTTTGAAAAAGTTAAATGTAAATATGAAAGATTGTCATATATATTCCCATTAGGTGATTAGGTGGCTTAGTGGACATAACCTACTAGTTGTGTCATCCTGGACAAGTCACCTCTCCCAACCTCAGTTTTTTCTTCTGTTAATTAATGGGCATAAAAACACATACTTTCAAAAGTTAATTGGTTGGTTGTTGTCCTTATCAAAATTACTACATACAAGTCAAGGTAAGCAGTGTCCAATTGTGGCTGATTTGACCAATATGATCTTGAAAGGCTCTACTACAGGGCAGATATAAGTAACCATATGGACATGTGAGGTGGATTCTCAACCCCACATCTTGCTTTCCTTTTAAGTTACTTGAATTCTGCTTTGCTCATAGAGCACAATACCTTCTCTGATGAGAAGTTCTAATCAAAGTTCTGTACCTGTGTCTTTCATGTTATGCAATCAATTCCAAAGTTCTTGAGAACATGTGAGTGATTGCCTTGTGTGAGTTCTTTGTAAAATATTCTTTTAGGCAAGCATACATTTATCATTCCAACAACATGGCTAGCCCATCAGAGTTGTGCTCTCTGCAGTAGAATTTGAGTGCTTGGCAGTTTAGTTCTAGAAAGAACCTTAGTATCCAATACCTTATCCTGCCAGATGATCTTCAGAATCCTAAGACACTTGATTTACTGTAAGGCTCAAACAAGATAATATATGTAAAACAAATGCGTAAATCTTAAAACCTTACTTAAATTCTAGTTATTATTATTGTGATTATTATGGGCATTTAACATGGTCTTACATATAATAGATACTCAATAAATACTTCCTAATTGATTGTTAATCTTATGATTAACTCAAATTTTTGTTGAGTCATTCTTTTTAGTTGTGTCTAATTCTTTATGACCCCATTTAGGATATTCTTGGCAAAGTTATTGCAGTGGTTTGCCATTTCCTTCTCCAGTTCATTTTGCAGATGATAAAACTGAAGCAAACAAAATGAGTTGCCCATAGTCACATAACTAGTTAATCACTGGAGGTCAGATTTGAACTAAGAAATGTGAGTTTTGTTGACTCTAGGCCTGGCACTCTGTTGTGCCACTCAGCTATCCTAAAATTCATATACATGAGGAAAATGAAAATGAAAATCCTTACAAATTATTAGTTTACTTCAAAGCTATCAAGCTTATGTGATTATTATTTCATAATTATAACAGGGCACTGGGATTGACCATTGAAAGTTCAGTGCTTATAAGCATAAAAAGAATACCTTTCTAAAAATAAGTATTCATTGAGCAACTGATGAATGCTAAGTACTATATTTAGCACTTTACCTAAATTATCTCATTTGATCTTCACAACAACTCTGAGAAGTAACTGGCATTATTACTCCCATTTTACAGGTGAAGAAACAGAGACAAATAAAGGTTAAATGACTTTCTCGGGTGACACATCATCTACAGAAACAATTCACACAAATAAACTTCAGTTGGCTTAACTACTTTAAAAAGGAAACTTGTTAAATGAATACTATAGTATGAATAGACTGCTTACAAAGGACGTGATTCATGCTTCCTTCCTACTCACATATATTCAAAGGTAAAGGGAAGGAATGAGGTAAATTTATGGGTGGGGAAAGAGGTTTCTTTATCTAGGACATCTATAGGTAACCCTAGAATATATTTGTTCTTATCTCATGTGTATCTTATCTTATGTATCTTATCATTTGTATCTTATCTTATGTGGAATTAGTCTTTCCCCATTTTCTTCTTCCCATCCCCAAAAGGAGGGAATAGTACATTAATCTATAATCATATGAGTTTGAAAAGATCAGAAAATCAATTCATCAGAGACAAAGTCAATGATAGATTTTGTAGACAGTTGTGTCTAGTGAAGAACAAAGTTCTGTTTATCTCACTTTGCCCTGGTATCCAAGAAAGTCACAAGGGAGGGATAGCAATTCATTCATCAACTATGCATTCTAAGAAGTGAATCTGGTGAAGGTGAATACTTTAGTAACTGCTTTTAGGATGAATCCACTCTCTTCAGGGCCCCAGTGATTATAAAGATGAATAGGTCCTCAGGCATTGGGGGTGGAGAAATGTTTATACTTTTGTTCTTGGTCTGGGTTAAAACACCTACAACTAAAACCTCAAAGAATAATGCTCATTGGAGCTGAGCCCAACAAGAATTCCTATAAAAGTTAAAGAAAGAGATAAAGTGGTAGAGAAAAAATTAGGAAAATAGAGTGAAGCAATAAAAATATGAAAAGACAGTTAAGGACTTGATAAAAGAGGTCTCAAAATACTGAAAAAATAACACCTTAAAAAAAGAGAATTGGCCTGATAGTAAAAGAGACAAAAAAAATTTTCTGGGAAAAAAAAAAGATCTTTAAAAAGCAGAATTAAACAAAAGAAAGAAAAGAAGTTCAAAAGTTTACTTATGAAAATAATTTCTTAAAAATTATATTTGGGAAAGTGGAAACTAATGACCCTATGAGACATCAAGAAAGAATAAAAAAGAAAGTGAAAAAGGATGAAAAAATAAAAGAAAAATGTGAAATATTGTTTCTGAAAGACAAGTTAACTGGAAAATAGATTGAGGAGAGATAATTTAAGAATTATTTGAGTACTTAAAAGTCATGATTTTTTTTTTTTTTAAAAAGAGCCTACATGTCATATTTCAAGAAAGCATAAAGGGAAACTGTCCCAGTGTCTTAGATCCCAGGGTAAACTACAAATGGGAAAAAAAAAATCTATCATCTCCTAAAAGTAATCTCAAAATGAAAGCTACTGAGAATATGATAGCCAAATTTCACAGGTCAAATATGATGGAGGAATAGTTAAGATCATACAGATTTAAAAGCTTCCACATTATAGGAGCAGAGGGATGAGAATATAATATTTTGGAAGGCAAAGGAGCTAGGATTGCAACCAAGAATAACCTCAGCAAAATTGAATATGATTCTTCTGGGGAAGAAATATATATTTAATGAAATCCAAGACTTTCAAGCATTCCTGATGAAAAGACCAGAGCTGAATAGAATAAAAATAGAAAATTTGATATTTAAACACAATATTTCAGAGAACCATAAAAAGATAAACAGGAAAGAGAAATCTTAAGAAACTCAAGAAATTAAACTATTTGCAATCTTATATAGAAAGATTATACTTTTTACTCTTAGGAAATTTATCATCATTAGGGCATTTAGAAGGAGTCTACATAAACAAAGGACATGAGAGTGGGATTCCCTTATGTTGGGATGATTCCAAAAGAAGCAAATAAAGGGGTGAAGAAAGTCCTCATTTTTAAATATATAGGAAATTGAATAAAATCTATAAAAATAAGAGCCATTCCCCAAATTAATAAGTGGTCAAAGAGTACAAAGAAGCAGTTTCCAGAAAACAAACAAACAAACAAAAAACAACAAAAAAACAACAACAAAGCTATCAATAACCACATGAAAATATGCCCTAAATTGCTATCAATTAGAAAAATGTAAATGAAAAGAGAAATACCACCTCACACCTATCTAAAATGGCAAGTGCTAAAGGGAAGGAGAGAAAATAAGTACACTAATAAACTGCTGGTGAAATTGTGAACTTATCAAATTATTCTGTTGAATAATCTGGAACTATTCCCAAAGGACCAAAACTGTACATATCCTTTGATCCAGACAAACCATTGCTAAGTCTATACCCCCAAAAAAAATAAAAGAAAAAGGGAAAAAGACCCATAGATACACAAATATTTATAGCAACTCTTTGTGTTTGTCTGTGCTGGTGAAGAATTACAAATTGAGAGATGTTCATCAATTGGGGAATGATCAAACAAATTGTGGCATATGATTATGATACAATATTATACTGCAATAAGAATTGAGAAGAATTGGATACTTTCAAGAAAAAAACAAATACAAAGCCATAGCAAGACATATGAACTGAAATCGTTGTGCACAGTAACAATGTTTTAATTGTGATCAATTGACTTGACAACTTTGATCAATACTAGGACCTAAGCCAATTCCAAAAGACTCATAATGAAAAAAGTGTTATCTACCTCAAGAGAGAGAGAATAGATTAAGAATGAGTATAAATTGAAGATAAATTTTCCTTTCTTTTTTTTCTATACAGCTAATATGGAAATATATTCTGCATGATTCCATGTGTTTAATTTGGCTTACTTTAAGAATGGGTGGAGGAGGTAGAAAAGAGATAGAGAATTTAAAGCCAAAATTTAAAAAGAAAATGCTTAAAATAAATAATAAATTACCAAGGGGAAAAAAAATGAAAAGAAGATGAATTTAGACTAAAATGGAGACAGGGTCAAAATCAAGATGTTAGAGTAGATACAATACTGGATCTTGAGCCAAGAAGATTTGCATTCAAGTCTGTGTGACCCTGTCAAGCCACTTAACCTCTGTTTATCTGCTCTTTTTTTTTTTCCATTCCTAAAATTATCATACAGTATTATTATAGCTGAAATGCAACTCTGAGCCAGGACTCCTGAAATAAGGAGAGTTGAGAAAAAGGGAGATCAAAAGAAGTCCAGAAAGCATGAGACAATAATCTGAAAGATAGTAGGGGTGCACCCCGGGGTTGGTTCTGGACTCTGGAATCAGGATCATCCCATCAAGAAGAAAATCCCTAGAACATTCAGGGTAGACTTCGGAAACACTAACTACAACCTTTCTAAGATTTGGGAACCATAACCAATGAAAGAGGGAAAGTCCAGTACCAGAGAAGGCACACACACACACATATATAGATAGATATACATTCACACCTATCCATAGACCCACACATATACATATGTCTATATATATCTATACATGGAGTACCATGTATACATATCTACATATACTCAGACAAACACATATAGATACTATCCTTGCTAACTTTTTGACTTCTCCTTAACTTGCCTTGCTATTACTTAACCTCCCCCTATCCATGAATCCCTCCCTTGTCTTCTCCCCTTCTTTGCATCCCTCTCTATCCATTATTTCTTTATAGATTTTGGAAGGTGCTATACCCTTCATGGTATAATGTCATGTTGCCTATTTAAACCATTCTTAATGTGAGAAGGTTTTTGGAACTTCAAGTTCTCCTTCCCCCTCTAATACCTTTGTGTCTATTCTTTCTCTGCATCTCATTTGTATAAATCTTTTTTTGAGCTACCCAATTACTGATGTCAATCTTAAGCATATGGTATATATTTCCATGTTAAAAAACAAAACAAAACAAAACAATTTGTCCATGTTAATTTCCTTGAAATTAAGTATTAAATGTTAAATTTTCTATTGAGTTCAAGTTTGGTTGGAAGAAAGTCTTGAAAAGCTGCAAATTAATTGGATTTTCTCTCATTCAATATTATGGTTAACTTTTCTGGATATGAGATTTTTGACCCTAGGCCTAGTTCTTTTGATTGATGGTATATATGATTCCAGAAACTGTGGTCTTTTATTGTGGCTGCTGATAAATCCTGTACAATTGTAATTGCAGCTCCACCATATTTAAATTGATTTTTTCTTGTTTCTTGCAGAATTTTTTCTTTGATCTGTGGGTTTTGAAATTTGTCAATAATATTCCTATGTATTTTCCACAAAGGATCTCTTTGAAGTGATGATCAATGGATTTTTTTTTTTCTATTTCTACTTTTCCCTCATGTTCTATCACTTCAGGACAATTTTCTTGGATTATTTCTTGCACTATTTTATCAAGGTTCTTTTTTTTTTTTTTTTGGTCACAGCTTTCAGGTAGTCCAATTATTCTTGTATTTCCTTTTCTTGATCTGTTTGCCAGATCTGTTGTTTTTCTTATATTTCACATTCTGTTTTATTTTTTCATTCTTTAATTTCTATTTTCTTATTTTTTGGTGTCTCATATCTTCACTGGATTTCCCTTGCCCAATTCTAATTTTCAAAGAGTTATTTTCATCTTTAAGACTCTGTCTCCTTTTCTAGTAGGATAACTTTGTTTTCCCACACTCTTCTTGTTTGTCCTGGATGGTTTTCATTTATTTTTTTAAGTTTTTTTCTCAATGTGTCTCATCTAATTTTTAAATTCTTTTTTGAGTTCTATAAATTTGCTCTGAGAAGGGAGTCATTTAACATTATTCTTTGAGGGTAGAAGAAGCTTTTTTTTTTTTTTTTTTTTACTTCAGTGTCCTCTTCTGAAAATGAACCCTGGTCTTCCCTCTTCTCATAGTAGGTTTCTATAATTGGTTTCTTTCTTCTTTGCAAATTGATTTTTTTTAATGAGAAGTATTAGTGTAATTAGTCTAATCATGGGGTAGGAGGAGGATGCCTGTAGATTCACTTTAGCTCTCCCCTCTGACCAGGAATCCCAAATCAAGAGCTGCCCCCTCCAACAAGTCCTACAGCCACCAATATCCCTGCCCCACTGTTTTTGCACTCACTTTATATGACAGTTCCTTCTCATCCAGAGCCCTTTATAGCAGCACATCTGGGCCTGACATTCCTAATCAACTGAGGTTCATTCAGTCTTCCTGGACTCAGATTTCTAACTACAAGCTGTCCAGGAGGTGAAAGTGCAGGAGCCAGCTAGCTCCTCAGGCTCCCACTAGCTGTTTCTGTGGAGCTAGCTCAAGCTATTAGCACTTCACAGTGCTTAATCCTCATCTGGGATCTTTCTGCAGATCTTGGGTTGTCCCAAGAGGATTGCTGTTCTCCCCCAACTCTTCTTGATTTTTCACCAGGCTGTTTGTCCTGAAGAGCAAATTTGTTCTGTTTGTGGGGGAAATCTAGAGAACTTGAAATTTACTGACCTACTCCATCTTCCAGAATCTTCCCCTCAGCAGTATCATTCTTAATTAGCAAAGTTACTATTATAGATTTGGAAAATACCTTCACAAAATTCACACAATATTAATTTACCCTGAGGAAGATGCAGGAATATTAGTTCTTCTATACCAAAAGAAGAAAGAAGATGAGAGATATTTTTTAGAGCACTATAAAAAATTATAGGTATAGTCTTGGCAGTAGTTAACAGCAAAAGCTATTAACACACACATATATATATATAATGTATAGATACATATATATATATATGTGTGTGTGTGTGTGTGTGTGTGTGTGTGTGTGTGTGTGAGATTGGATTTTTCAATACAGTTGAAAATAGCTACCTTTAGATGTAACTTGTAAAAAACTGAGTGGAATCAAAAGACTCTGGATACATGTGAATGAATTTAATTAACAAATATACTGATGAAAAACCATCAAAAATGTCTGGGTCATAAGACTCATTTGTGAAAATGGAAGGATTAATAATGATAATTGGGGATCTGGACATTGCTTCCAGCAATGACAAAAAGATTATTCTAAAGAAGTCTGGACATTAATTAGTGTAATTTCTGCAAAGAAATGGTGGAGATTGTGAAGTGATACTATACCTCTCAAGTACTTAATGAGACATAATGGGGTAGCTAGAAGTATAGCTGAGAAATACACTAACTCTCATGGAATGACAAATGACAAATCTTCATACCCTAAATGCAGATTTCAAAATATCCTGGAGAACTCAACCAACATACTATACTGGAACTGAACTGAACTACCATCTGAGTTTATTCAGAAATAACGGTGATTCATAAGAAATCAAAAATAATGTTTTTACTATATCTTTCCCTACTCAGTCAGTCATCTTTCAGTGCTGTCTGACTCTTTGTGCCACCACTTAAGGTTTCCTTGGTAAAGATATTGGAGTGATTTGCCATTTACTTGTCTAGCTCATTTACAGATGAGGAAATTAAGGAAAACAAGATTAATGACTTGCCCAGGATCACAGAGCTAGTAATTTTCTCTTCTTCCTACAAACTCATAATCTCCAAACTATCACTAAATAAAAGCTTTCAAAATATAGAGATCAAACTAAGGAAATCAAAATCATTTGGAAATAGGATGAAGAATGGCATGTTCTCCATGTTGTCCTAGGTTATTGAAGTTATACTAAGATTTCTTTTGGTAATCCTGAAGGGGATGAATTCACATTGAGAGTGTTTAAGGATCTTCTCTAAGATGTTCCCTATGATGTCCAGGCTTCCATGGATTTAATTATTATCTCTATACTGATGAGTCTTCTGTCTACCTTTCCTGCTCCAATCCCCTCTGCATTTTCAATATTGCATTTCCAATTGCATTTCATGAATCTTGAACACAGTGTCCAGTAGACATTTTAAACTCAATACATCTAAAACTGAATTCCATATCTTTTCCTCTAAACTCTTTACTCTTTGCAAACATTCCTATTATTATAGAGAGTAGCACCATCCTCCCGATCCCCTAGAGTTGTTACCTAAGTGTTCTTCTCAAATCCCCCTATTTCTTACCTGCCAAAGTCTGTTGCTTTTTCCTTTGTAACATCTCTTGAATATACCCCCTTCTTTCCTCCAACACTGGCACCATCCTGTGGTGATACAAGCCCTCTTTACTTCATGCTTGGACTACTGTGGTAGCCCACTAGCAGGTCTACCTGCCTCAAGTATCTTCCCATTTACCCTCTATAAGGTCACCAAAATGGTTTTCCTAAAGTACAGATCTGCCCATGTTACTCTCCATTTCTATCCTACTCAATAAGATCCAGCAGTTCACCATCACCTCTAAGATCAAATACAAAATTTTCTGAGTTCTGTGTAAAGTCTTTCATAAACCAATCTCTCTTGTCTCACTTTTCCAGTCTCCTTTCACCGTACTCCCCAATATGTACTCCTTCATCCAGTGACTGCAGTCTTTGTTGTTTCTCAGGCAAAGCACTCCATTTCTCAGCTCTGTTCTTCATGCCCAGAATGCTTTCTCTCCTCATATCAGCCTTCTGCCTTCTCTAACTTCCTTCAAATCCCAACTAAAACCCCATCCTTTCCAAACTCTTCATTCTAATGCTTTCCTTCTGTGGTCTGGAGGAGATTATGAAGTTGGTGGCTTTTCACAACCCTCCTTAAGTTAAATCCAATTCACTTGCATGTTATGGCATCACCTCCCTGATGTCATGGTTCTCTTCAAGAATGAAAGACAAAGGGGCAGCTGGATAGAGCACCAGCCCTGACATCAGGAGGATCTGAGTTCAAATCTGGTCTCAGACACTTAAAATTCCCTAGCTGGGTGACCCTGGGCAAGTCACTTAACCCCAATTGCCTCAGCAAAAAGCAAAAAAAAAAAAAAAAAAAAAAATGAAGGACAAACAACAATTTCCTGTTTATCCTTCACATGGCTTGTTTTTAACATATTGAGCTTTTTTCCCTTGAGGCAATTGGGATTAAGTGACTTGCCCTAGGTAACACAGCTAGGAAGTGTTAAGTGCCTGAGACCAGATTTGAACTCAGGTCCTCCTGACTTCTTCCTCAGCAGCCATTCTGCTCTGATCTCTGAAGTATAGGAAGAGAGGAAGCTTTCGCCACCAAAGTCTCTGTCACTATCACATGGTTTGATATCAGAAATGGATATGATTTTGTCAGCAGAAATAATAGCAATATATATGTATATATATTGCATATATATTTACATATATATGTATATACATATACATATAAAACCATCTTTTTTGGATCTTTTTATTGGACAATCAGATAAAACCTCATCCCTGCATTGGCTCCCTCTCTCCAAGTTAAAATGTGAATTGCCTGAGAATAGGGACTTGGTTTTTCTATTTGTATTAATAATACTTAACATAGTGCCTTGAACACAGTAAAGGCTTAATACAAGTTTTGGATTGATTCATTTGTCCATTTGTTCATTCATTTTTTTGGTATAAAACTCAGTAAATAGCTGCTTAAGAATGACTTTCCTTAGGAAACAACCAGCAGAATGATTTCAGAGAGGCCTGGAGAGACTTGCATGAACTGATGCTAAGTGAAATGAGCAGAAGCAGGAGATCATTATACACGGCAACAATAAGACTATACGATGATCAATTCTGAAGGATATGGTTCTTTTTAACAATGAGATGTTTCAAACCAGTTTCAAATGTTCAGTGATTAAAAAAAAAAAAAAAAAAAAAAGCCATATACACCCAGGGAGAGGCCTGTGGGATCTGAGTGTGGACCACAACATAGCATTTTCATGCTCTCTATTGATGTTTGCTCACATTTTGTTTTCCTTCTCAGATTTTTTTTTCTTGTAGATCCAATTTTTCTTGTACAGTAAGATAACTGTATAAATATGTATACATATATTCAATTTGTCACATATTTTAACATAATTAACATGTATTAGACTTCCTGCCATCTAGGGGAAGGAGGGAAAAATTTGTAACAGAAAACTTTGCAAGGACCAATGTTGAAAAATTACCCATGCATATGTTTTGCAAATAAAAAGCTTTAATAAAAAAAGAAAAAGATGAGTCTCCTGCTGCTGCTGACAAAGGCAATAATAATCAAATGGGAATGTATCTATAATAATTATACACATATAGAAATATATATGAGAATATATAAGAAATGCATGTGGAAATATATAATAAGTGGGAATATAGGAGAATACATACATACATTTTTGTATATGATATATAAATATATGCATATACACACATATGCATGAGTATGTGTGTATGTGCCTTTGCAAACCTTAAATCGTTGCATGCAATCCATCTTTCTACATTCAGGAAAATCCTGTCAGGCAGACAATTAACTTAGCTGGGAGAGAAAATGCTCAATAAGAACAAGCTTCAGGGGCTTTGCCCCTCAGTGAATGCCCCTATTCTATCTATGTGTCTGTATGTCCATGATGAAAAGGGGAGTGAAACAGATTGGAATATGTGTGTGTTTATGTATAGATATTGAGTGAAGAGATCAGGTTATTAGCAGCTTGTCTAGGGTCTCACGGATTATAAAAAGGAAAAGCAGGACTCAGACACAGATATGATTCCAATTTCATTATTTTTCTCAGTATCATGCAGCATGAGCACAAGTAACAATTTTTCCAATAACTGCTCATTTTGTTGCAAAAAAAGTGAAAAAATTCTAATTCGGGGAAGAAGTATAATTAAAAGAAGACCCAAAAATGGTGTCACAAAAAAGTACTTTTGGACATGACTTAAAAAGACAGCAACAAATATTAGACACTTGCAGGTCTAGAAAATTTTTAGAAATCATATTCCTAGTATGACTGACAGGGCCACAGGTAAAAAACAATAGCTCTCCGGGAGTGAATAGGGCTTCATTCCAGTTTGTCAACACTAGGGGGTGGGGTTGTTCTGCTAATGATTGTTGTCTAACTGCCTTACCTCACAGCCCTCCCCAAGTCTGCACTACTCTATGATGCAATCTGTCCCAACTGTCAATAAAAAGGTACCCATTGGGACAGCTAGGTGGCACGTCGGTAGAGCACCAGCCCTGAAGTCAGGAGGACCTGAGTTCAAATCTGTCCTCAGACACTTAACACTTCCTAGCTGTGTGACCCTAGGCAAGTCACTTAATCCCAGTTGTCTCAGAAAAAAAAAATGCCCATTTCCTTATCTGAGTTATAAAAAGATAAGAGCAGTGCTTAACCCTTCCCCCAGCTTCGAATCCCAAACTATTTCTCCACTTTTACCTCACCTCCATGAAATAATTAAGTATATTTGTATGTGTGTGTGTATATGTATACATATACACATGCACACATAAGTATATATATTATATCTATGTATATATATACATCTATCTATCTATATCTGTATAGATATGCTAAAAGTTAGAAAGGTTTGGGGGACATAGGGCTTTATGCTGAAAACATTTAATTAAGTGATTCCCACTTTCAACACCTTTGTCATCAAGATATCATTTGAAGTACAGTTGATGTCTGTGGATAAAGTTCTGGTCCTGAAGTCAGGAGGGCCAGCCTCAGACATTTTCTAGCTGTGTAAGTAACTTAGCCCTGTTTATGTTAGTTTTCTCATCTATAAAATGAGCTGGAAAAGGAAATGGCAAACCACTCTAGTATCTTTGCCAGGACAATCCCAAATAGGATCACAAAGAGTTGGAAACAAATGAAATGACTCAAAAACAATAACATATTTAAAGAGCCCATGTTTTGAATGAACCTATTCAAATGACTAAAAATGAATAGAAAAGCCAATTTTAATGGTACTTTTCTTAAAATTTAGTTCATTTTTTTTTTTTAACATATTCCAAACCTTCTCTCCAGGAAAATCTTTGAACACCAATCTTGTAACTTCAGTTTATCAATTAGTTTATTCCATTTATTATAGCACTATGTTATCATAGATCTGGTACTTTAAAAAGTCCTTAAATATCATTTCATCCAAAATGCCCTTTTTACAGTTGAAGAATTTAACCTTGTGTTTTAGGTTAGCCAGTAAACATCAGAAGCAGGATCACTCTCAGACATGTACAATTCAATAAATCCTGAACTGAACTCATCATTTAGTTAAAAACCATTTTCACTTTCCAATCCCCTTGTTCCATGAATGACACTAGCTTGCATTTAAACTTCAAACTATGGAGATATCTTATTTAATTGTCTCTTTTCTTAATTGGGCAGCTAGGTGGCACAATGATTAAAGTGCTGGATCTGGAGTCAGAAACTATCTTTGCAAATTCAAATTGAGCCTTAGACACTTAGTGGCTCTATAACCCTGTGCAAAGTACTTAATCCTGTTTGCCTTAGTTATCTGTCAAATGAGCTGGAAAAGGAAATGGTAAACCATCCCAATCTCTGCCAAGAAAACTATCCTCAATGGGATCAAGAAGAGTTGGACATTATTGAAATGATCAAACAACCAAAACTTTTTTCTTCAGTCATCCTATGCTGTCTGGGAGCCACCCTTTGAAATGTGTGATGTCCATTTTTTCCTTCTTGATTCCCATTACCAATATGATGTTAAGTCCTTACCCAAGGGCCTGCAGTTGTTATATGGAGGACCACATAATGTCTCAGAGTGTGTAGGAATCTTTAAGTTTCTTTATGAGGGGAATTTTGTGTTTCAAAGTAGAGGAATGCCTGAAATTTTCTGAAAGTTCCATCTAAATGATCCCTCATCCCCTTATGTGAAATAAATAGCCTCCAAGGATCCATATTCTTCTTGGATCTGAGGGCCAGGGAGGCTTGGAAATGCCAAGGATCATCTGACACAAGTACACACTGAGCTGTGAAATATTCTCATCTTCTGAGGAAGTTGTGTCTCATTCTACAAGTCCACTTTTGGAGAACGCCTACCAAAGGCAGCCCTACTATTATTTTGGCATTCAGTCTAACTCATAGTACCAGAGACTCTCAGAATTGGAAAGAACTTCAAAGGGAAAATACAAACTTCTTCAGGGAAGGGATTGTTTCATGTTTGTCTTCACTTCCTCAATCAATCAGCAAGTAATTATTAAGTGTTTATTATGTGTCAGGCACTGTGCCAAGCACTGGGAATATAAAGAAGGCAAAAATTCTTACTCAAACAATGCCAAGCATGCCAATGGATGCCTTAAAATTATTTTTGTTTGTTTGAGAAGGGCAGTGTGTATAGCAGGTGGAGAGCAGGTCAGGAAGTCCTGGATTCAAATCCTAAACTTCTGACCCATATTGGCTTTCTTCTGGTTTCATTTATATGGAAAATATAAATATTGTTACACTTTATTTCTTCCAATAGTATACCCAGAATATCATGTTTTAGAATACCAACAGCTCAGATAACATTTAGAAAGACATTTTAAATCTGTGTTTTTTTGTAACCTTGCTCCTATTTTTTTGACATTTTCCCACATCATTGTGAAAGTAGAAGGGGGTGATAGGTGGCACAGTGGATAAAGGGCTGGGCTTGGAGTTTGGAAAGCCTGAGTCCCAGCCAAACAAAGGATGACTCATATAGTCTCTAACTCCTTGTTTGAGTTAGTTTCTTTGGGTACCCAAAGGCAACAGGATACATATAGGCTCATCTCATTGCTCATAAGAATTATTTGAAAAAGACAACTATGAAAATAATTGCTAGTCATGGAGTAAAGAAGCAGAATAATTCTTTTTTTTTAATTAAAGCTTTTTATTTGTATAACATATGTATGGGTAGTTCCCCAACATTGATCTTTACAAAGCTTTCCATTACAAATTTTACCCCCAGTCCCTTCCCCTCCCCTAGATGGCAGGAAGTCCACTACATGTTAATAATGTTGAAATGCTTGAGAAGTTATGCAAGAAAAATCCTATCTACAAGAAAAAAAAAAAGAATCAGAGAAAGGCAACACAATGCAAGCAAATGTGAATAGAGATCATGAAAATGTTACGTTGTGCTCCATATTTCATTTCCCTCTCTCTGGGTGTATATGGTTTTCTTCAGTGAACAATTGGAACTGGTTTGAGACAATTCTTTGTTGCAGAGAGCCATGTCTATTAGAATTGATCATCATGTAATACTGTTGTTGCTGTGTATAATGATCTCCTGGTTCTGCTCGTTTCACTCAGCATCAGTTCATGCAAGTCTCTCCAGGCCTCTCTGAAATCGTCCTGCTGGTTGTTTCTTACAGAACAATAATATTCCATAACATTCATATACCATAATTTATTCAGCCACTCTCCAATTGATGGGCATCCCTTCAGTTTCCAGTTTCTAGCCACTACAAAAAGGGCTGCCACAAACATTCTTGCACAGGTGGGTCCCTTTCCCTCCTCTAAGATCTCTTTGGGATATAGGCCCAGTAGAAACACTGCTGGGTCCAAGGGTATGCACAGTTTGACAACTTTTTGAGCATAGCTCCAAATTGCTCTCCAGAATGGTTGGATCCGTTCACAGTTCCACCAACAATGTATTAGTGTCCCAGTTTTCCCACATCCCCTCCAACATTCATCGTTATCTTTTCCTGTCATTTTAGCCAATCTGACAGGTGTGTAGTGGTACCTCAGAGTTGTCTTAATTTGCATTTCTCTGATCAATAGTGATTTGGAGCAACTTTTCATATGACTAGAGATGGTTTTAATTTCATCCTCTGAAAATTGTCTGTTCATATCCCTTGACCACTTATCTATTGAAGAGTGGCTTGAATTCTTATATATATGAGACAATTCTCTATATATTTTAGAAATGAGGCCTTTATCAGAACCATTAAATGCAAAGATGATTTCCCAATTTGATGCTTCCCTCCTAATCTTGTCTGCATTTGATTTGTTTGTACAGAAACTTTTTAACTTAATATAATCAAAATTATCCATCTGGTGTTCAATTAAGAGTTCCAGGTCTTCTTTGGACATAAATTTATTCCATCTCCACAGGTCTGAGAGATAAACTATATTACGTTCCTCTAACTTGCTTACAAAGTTCCTCTTTATATCTAGATCATGAACCCATTTAGATCTTATCTTGGTATGTGGTGTTAGGTATGGGTCAAGCCCTAATTTCTTCCACACTGCTTTCCAATTTTCCCAGCAGTTTTTGCCGAATAGTGAGTATTTATCCCAAAAGCTGAGGTCTTTGGGTTTATCGAATACTAGATTGTTGAGGTTATTGCCTAGATTGTCCTGATATCCTATCCTGTGCCACTGATTGACTGCTCTATTTCTTAGTCAGTACCAAATGGTTTTGATGACTGTTGCTTTATAATATAGTTTTAGATCTGGTACAGCAAGGCCACCTTCATCTGCCTTTTTTTTCATTAATCCCCTTGAAATCCTTGACCTTTTTGTTCTTCCAAATGAACTTTGCTACTATTTTTTCTAGATCTGTAAAATAATTTCTTGGGAGTTTGATTGGTATGGCACTAAATAAGTAGATTAGTTTGGGTAGTATTGTCATTTTTATTATGTTTGCTCTGCCTACCCATGAGCACTTAATATTTTTCCAATTGATTAGGTCTGATTTTATTTGTGTGGAAAGTGTTTTGTAATTTAGTTCGTATAGTTTCTGACTTTTCCTTGGCAGATAAATTCCCAAATATTTTATCCTATCATCTGCTATTTGGAATGGAATTTCTTTTTGTATCTCTTGCTGCTGAACTTTGTTCGTAATATATAAAAATGCTGATGATTTATGTGGATTAATTTTGAATCCTGCCACTTTGCTAAAGTTGTGAATTGTTTCTAGTAGTTTTTTAGTTGAGTCTCTAGGATTCTCTAAGTATACCATCATGTCATCTGCAAAGAGTGATCATTTGGTTTCTTCATTACCTACTCTGATTCCTTTTATCTCTTTTTCTTCTCTTATTGCTAAAGCTAACATTTCTAATACAATATTAAATAGTAATGGTGACAGTGGGCAGCCTTGTTTCACTCCTGATCTTATGGGGAATGGTTTTAGTTTGTCTCCATTACATATGATGCTTGCTGATGGTTTTAAATAGATGCTACTGATCATTTTAAGGAAAAGCCCATTTATTCCTATACTCTCTAGTGTTTTTAATAGGAAAGGGTGTTGGATTTTATCAAAGGCTTTTTTCTGCATCTATTGAGATAATCATATGGTTTTTGTTAATTTGGTTATTAATATAATTAATTATGCTGATAGTTTTCCTAATATTGAACCAGCCCTGCATCCCTGGTATAAATCCTACTTGGTCATAGTGTACTATCCTGGGGATGACTTTCTGTAATCTCATTGCTAATATCTTATTTAAAATTTTTGCATCAATATTCATTAGGGAAATTGGTCTATAGTTTTCTTTCTCTGTTTTCACCCTACCTGGTTTAGCTATCAGCACCATATCGGTCTCACAGAAGGATTCTGGCAGTATACCTTCTGTCCCTATTTTCTCAAATAGTTTGTGTATTATTAGAATTAATTGTTCTTTGAATGTTTGGTAGAATTCACATGTAAATCCATCTGGCCCTGGAGATTTTTTCTTAGGGAGTTGGTTAATAGCTTGTTCTATTTCTTTTTCTGATATGGGGCTATTTAAATAATTTATATCCTCTTCTGTTAACCTGGGCAATCTATATTTTTGTAGATATTCCTCCATTTCATTTAGATTATCAAACTTACTGGCATAAAGTTGGGCAAAGTAACTCCTAATTATTGCTCTAATTTCCTCTTCATTGGAGGAAAGTTCTCCCTTATCATTCTTGAGACTAACAATTTGATTTTCCTCTTTCCTTTTTCTTATCAAATTAACTAAAGGCTTATCTATTTTGTTAGTTTTTTCATAGAACCAACTCTTAGTTTTATTTATTAATTCAATAGTTTTCTTATTTTCAATTTTATTAATTTCTCCTTTTACTTTTAGAATTTCCAATTTGGTATTTAATTGAGGGTTTTTAATTTGTTCTTTTTCTAGTTTTTTTTAATAATAAGCCCAATTCATTGATCTTTTCTTTCTCTATTTTATGCAAGTAAGCATCTAGAGATATAAAATTGCCCCTCATAACAGAAGCAGAATAATTCTTGAAATTCTCTGAGTTAAATAAACAAAATAGAGAATGGATGAGGATGACTGTACACACATAATTTCATATGTGTTTGTATGTATGTATGTACAATGAGAAATATATTGGAAAATATCTATCAGAATAAAGGAATATAAGAAGTCAAAGATTTGTAGATCACCCAGAAGTCTTGTACCTATATAGCATTAACTGTTTTTTTGATAAGTAAGAGACACTTGAAATGGCAGGTATTGAATAACATTACAAACACACCCCTCCAAAAAAAAAAAGAAATTGATCATATTTTAACATATGGGAAATGAAGTTGGATTCATATCTGCATTGCTTGTCTTTGTACTAGCAGATCAACTAATTAGAACAAAAATAAAATTAATATCTAGTCAGAAGAAGGAATGTCAATTAAAATGTATGGTACAAATTAAAGTAATTTAATCCTGACCCATTCAAACAAGTTACTCATAAAATGGGTAATAGGTATAAGAAAGGACAGATTCTGACTATTGTCAGAATAATTGTAATGGTTTAATAAATGAAAAGTAAATTTGATGGGCACACACCTTTAATCCCCACTACTAGAGAGGCTCTGGTTAGTGGGTTGCTTGAGTTGAGGAATTCTGAGTTGAAGCAGAGGTAAAACCAGTCAGTTGTCCAACAGAAATATGGTAACCTCTGGATATGTAGGATGTTTGAGGAAGGAGAAATTGGTTTAGGTTAGAAATGGAGTAGGATAAAGTTTCCATGTGAATCAGGGGTGAGATTGGACCTATAAGTGGCCACTGCACTTATGGGTCAATCAACCAATCTTCAATTAATGAAAAAAAAAAAAAAAACAAAGGCTGATGAAGGTGGCCTTGCTGTACCAGATCTAAAATTATATTATAAAGCAGTGGTCATCAAAAACATTTGGTACTGGCTAAGAAATAGAATAGTCTATCAGTGGCATAGGATAGAATGACAGGACAAACTAGGCAATAACTATAGCAATTTAGCTTCTGGGATAAGTACTCACTATTTGACAAAAACTGCTGAGAAAACTGGAAACTAGTATGGAAGAAATTAGGGCTTGACCCACACCTAACACCACATACCAAGATAATATCTAAATGGATTCATGATTTGGATATAAAGAGTGATATTATAAGTAAATTAGAGGAATATAGTATAGTTTACCTCTCAGACCTGTGGAGATGGAATAAATTTATGTCCAAAGAAGAATTGGAACTCTTAATTGAACACCAGATCGATAATTTTGACTATATTAAGTTTAAAAGTTTTTGTACAAGCAAAACTAATGCAGACAAGATTAGGAGGGAATCAATAAATTGGGAAATCATTTTTACATTTAAGGATTCTGATAAAGGCCTCATTTCTAAAATATATAGAGAATTGTCTCATATTTATAAGAATTCAAGCCATTCTCCAATCAATAAATTGTCAAAGAATATGAACAGACAATTTTCAGATGAAGAAATTAAAACTATTTCTAGTCATATGAAAAGGTGCTCCAAATCACTACTGGTCAGAGAAATGCAAATTAAGACAACTCTGAGGTACCACTACACACCTGTCAGATTGGTTAAAATGACAGAAAATGATAATGACGAATGTTGGTGGGGATGTGGGAAAACTGGGACACTGATACATTGTTGGTGGAACTGTGAATGGATCCAGCCATTCTGGAGAGCAATTTGGAACCATGCTCAAACAGTTATCAAACTGTGCATACCCTTTGACCCAGCAGTGTTTCTATTGGGCTTATATCCCAAAGAAATCTTAAAGAAAGGAAAAGGACCCACATGTGCAAAAATGTTTGTGGCAGCCCTTTTTGTAGTGGCTAGAAACTGGAAGCTGAATGGATGCCCACCAATTGGAGAATGGCTGAATAAATTATGGTATATGAATGTTATGGAATATTATTGTTCTGTAAGAAATGACCAGCAGGATGATTTCAGAGAGGCCTGGAGAGACTTGCATGAACTGATACTGAGTGAAATGAGCAGAACCAGGAGATCATTATACACGACAACAACAATACTATATGATGATCAATTCTGATGGACATGGCTCTCTTCAACAATGAAATGTTTCAAACCAGTTCCAATTGTTCGGTGAAGAGGGCCATATACACTCAGAGAGAGGGATGTGAAATGTGGACCACAACATAACATTTCCATGCTCTCTATTGATGTTTGCTTGCATTGTGTTTCCTTTCTCAGATTTTTTTTTTCTTGTAGATGCGATTTTTCTTGCACAACAATGATAACTGTGGAAATATGTATACATATATTCAATTTGTCAGGTATTTTAACATAATTAGCATGTAGTAGATTTCTTGACATCTAGGGGAGGGGTGGGGACTAAGGGGGAAAAATTTGTAACAGAAAGCTTTGTAAGGGTCAATGTTGAAGAATTACCCATACATATGTTTTGCAAATAAAAAGCTTTAATAAAAATTTAAAAAATAAAATAATCCCCCCCAAAAAAATCAACCAATCCCAGTCCCTAGAAAGGCTCTTTCTTACCAAGCATGTTCTCTTGTGGTCTGGTTTCTAGGGGCCTGTGGGCAGAGGAAACAACATAGATATTATAAAATATAACATCAAGAAATGGAGGTTCTAATTCTGTAATTCTAATTCTGATTTTATCAACTAGATTCCAAATGACAAGGAACTTAAAGTCACAAGGTCTCAACTTTTTCACATACAAAATGATTACATTTATACTCATAAAATTAATATAATGAGTACACTTTTATTCATAAAATGAGTACTAATATATGCGAGCATTTATTTGTATCAATAAAATGAATGTATGTATGCTTATAGAATTAATATATTGTTAATCATATTTATATCTATAGTACCTATATATGTATAGGTTGGATAATAATAATATATGCAGGGATTCTTCTTATTATAGCTAACCTTTAATATTTGAAGTCTTAGAAAATTTTAATATCTCATCTAGTCCCCACCACAATCCCATTAAGTGCTATTATTATAGCTATTTTACAGAAGGGAAAACTGAGGTTCAAGATTTTCCCAGTATCACACAATTAATAAGTATCTGAGGCTGGATTAGAACCAAAGTCAAGATTTTTGTTGTTTAGTCATTTTTTAGTCATGTCTGACTTTCCATGATCCAATTTGGAGTTTTCTTGACAAAGATACTAGAATGATTTTCACAGCTAAGGAAACAGAGACAAACAAAGTTTGCCTTGCCCAAGTTGCCACAATTACTAAGTGTCAGAGAACAGATTTCAATTCAGGAAGAAAATCTTCCTGACTCTATCCATTGTATTCCCTCCTGAACTACTCCCAAGTGTAACACTATCTATAGTGATACTACTCTGCTTTTCTGTGATTATGGTGAGTATACATAACATGTTTGGCTTTCTCTTAATTAAATTATAATTTGATGAACTGGTACCAACCTAACCAGTCACCTCAATTAACCAAGCTTTTTCTGTAATTTACTTGCAAGACAAAGAAAAAGATAACAAGAAAACAAGTTGATTCCAAGAATTTTTTTGAAAAAATTTAATTTCCATATCACTTCACACTGACTGCATCCCTTTTCAGGCTTTCTAAAAATCCAGAGATTTTCTCCAGTTGCCCAATTCTCACCTCCTGATTGTGGTTTCAATTAAACTGAACACTAATTAATTAAACAGAACAATTAAATTAAATACTAAACTGGTGTTCAGAGAGGGCCAGCACCTCCAATGGGAAGGCTACTGAGCTCTTTTCAGAGTTGCTCAATCAACTCTGTGTCCACCTTTACCCAACTTTCTCTCTTGTGGCTCCAAGAAACTGTGGTATGAGAAGAGGCCACACCTTGATAAAGTGTCTCAGCAGACAGGCTAAACTAGATTGAAGGTAACCAACAGCCCTCAAACCCATTGATGAATGAGGGAGATGTCTACTCCAAACATGGGAAGACTTGCTTGACTGAATAGGTAGGTGAAAACAATTTGTTTCAATAGTCATGAAGGCAGCTGAAGCAGGAACTATGGAATACTTAGAATTTGACCTGACATCAGAGATTTCAAGGTCATCCACTGCATTCTGGTCATTACTAGTTGTCTCGACTTCTATCTTTCCATTGGACTTCAGTGTTTGGGAAAGAAAATGAGGCTGATGATTTTGTGCAACCCTGCTTCATTTAAATACATTTCATTCATGAATCAAGACATCACCTCTGAAGTCATTGGTCCTCTTAAAAAACTAAAGATGAACAACATCAACACTAGATTCAGTCAGTTGGTTAATAAATATTTATTAAGAACCTACTATGTGTTTGGGGGCAGCTGGATGGCATCCTTGGAGTCAGGAGAACCTGAATTCAAATCCAGCCTCAGATACTTAACACTTACTAGCTGTGTGACCCTGGGCAAGTCATTTAACCCCAATTGCTTCACACACACACAAAATAATAATAACAATAAATAAAATAAATAAATAAAATGTGAGCCAGAAGCATTTTACAAAATAAATAAAAATACACATAGAACCTACTACGTGGTAGGCATTTTGTTAAGTACTAAAGATCAAAAGGCAAAAAGACAAGAAACTCACAATCTAATGGGGGGCAGACAAGGAAACACATATGTACATATGACCTATATCAGGATAAATAGCAAATAATTAACAATAGAGAGGCATTAGAATTAAGAGGAATTATAAAAGACCTTCTATAGATTAGATTTTAAATGGAACTTGAAAAAAGTTTGGGAGCCAGGAGGAAAAAAAATGAGAAGGAAGAGCATGAGCATTCTGGGTATGAAGGACAGCAAGTGAAAATGCCCAGAATGGAAAGATAGTTTGTCTTGTTCATGGCACAGCCATGAAGTTCTTGTCACTAAACTGATGAGTATCTAGTGGGGGGTAAGGTAAAGGAAAATTGCAAAGGTGGGTTTTGGGGGAAGATGGATAGGAGAATAAGCTAAGTAAAGAACTTTGAATGTCAAATAGAGGATTTTATATTTAATCTAGGAGATAACAGGGAATAACAAAAATAGATTAAAGTATGCACAGACATACTCTTTAGAAAAAGATGGACTGGAGCAGGGAGAGACTTGAGGCAGGCAGACCCAGAATTAACTTATTGCACTAGCCCAGGTGTGAGATGATAAGGGTCTGCACTAGGGTAGTGGCAATGTCAGAGAGAAGGGGTAATGACATCACAAATAAAAGATAATGGATGATATCTTGCAAGTGAATTGGCTTTAAGTGAGGCAGAATTACATAAAGTTGTCAGCCTGTGAGGCAGGGTGAAAGAAATAATGATAGATGATATCTGAGTGATATAAGAAAAGAAGAGGAGAAGAGGAAGCCTACAATGAATGGTATCAATTTTTTTTCTATAAAATATGAAGCTAATTTCTAATCTGTAAGTGGAGGGACAAGGGAAATTTGAAAAAGTATGAAAAAGTTTGGAAGAACCAATGTGATGAGTGGGAGTGTGAATTAAGGGTACCTCAGAAGGATTATCTAATAGTGGTGAGAATCAGTTGAGGTTATGTGTGCTCTACTAGGAAAGTATGGATCTTTCTAAAAATTCCATCTAGCCTCCCATAACTACCTCTCAGGATGAGTCTCTGAGCTCCAAAGTTCTTCCTGGAAGGGTGGCCTAGGTAGTTTCAGAAATTGCATGATATAATTGTCCTGGATTATGAAAGAGTTTCTTCCTCCTAGAAAGCCATTTCTTATCCTAGGAGCTAATTTGGGGGAACACCTATAGAATATGAACATAATTCTATCTAGCTCATAAAATTAGAGAATTTCAAGGCTAAAAGTGATTTCAGAAGACATCTAGTCCAACTCATGATGGTACAAGAATCTCTATCAAGTTTCAACAAAACTCTCACCTACAGAAGTCTTTCCTGGTCCCTTTTAGTATCAGTTACAAAGATTATCTCCCATTTACACTATATGCATGTTATATGTACATAATTGTTTTTATATTGACTCCTCTGTTAGATTTTTAACTCCTTGAGGACATTGTTTTTGTCTTTCTTAGGAAGTTAATAAATGCTTGTTGACTTGATTCTAAAGTATATCTAGGAAGTGGTCATTGAGTTTTATTTTGGAGGTTTTCAATAAAGGGAAACCCACTATCTCCCGAGGTAACCTATTCCTATTTAAGATCATTTCCTTTTTAAGAATTTATTTTTATTTCCTGACATCAAACCTAGATTTAGTGCTTAGCTATGTCCACCCATTCCTCCTAACTTTGCCTCCTCGGAACGATCCTTTTTATTTTCCTTCACAAGATAGCTCTTTGAATGTTTTAAGACTCCTGATGAATCTTCAAATATATATTTTCTTTTCCAGATTAAAAAAGTTTAAAGCTCCTTCAACTATTCTTCATATGGCAAAGTCTCTCGGCCTCCCAACTTCTTGATGATTCCCTTATCAGGTTCTTTTCCATTGCAGAAGCATTCTTCATAAAAGGGCACTGAATGTTCTATGAGAGAGCTCCAGCAAGGACTGAGTTGGAGGCTTGAGGAAGGGAAGGAACTGAAAGGAAACACCATAGAAACTGGGGGAAAAGGGTAGGGAGAGATGGAGGAATTTACAAGTGCTCTAAGGATTGCTTGATTGATTTATTGCCTTTGGAAGGTAATGGGGTTGAATTTTTGTCCAAGGTCACACAGTAAGTGTCTAAGGTTAGATTTGAACTTGGGTCTTCCTGACTACAGGGCTCTATCCACTATATGACCTAGCCACTCCTATTTTAATGATTTAATACTCTTTAAATAAGTCCTGGCTTATCATAGATATCACATTTTCTATTAGAGATTTTGGGGGTGCTTTTGCCAGTCCAAAGAGTGCTAAAAAAATTGTCAGGCAAAGATTTCTTGTCAGAGAAAGATCCCATTCTGCCTTCATTCTATACATGGAGCTTAGAAAACCTGAATTTAAATCCTGATCCAGCCACTTACTGACTGTTTGAATATGAGTCAGTTATTTAATTGCTCTTAGCCTCAGTTTCCCTCTCTATAAAATGAGGATAACAATAGCATCTTTCTCTAAAGTTATCATGAGGATCAGAAGAGATAATATATGCAGTGTTCTTAAAGTCTTACATAAATGGTAGTTATTATCTCAGTCGTCAGTTATCATTGTCCAGTGCACCTCAAATAAGCTGTTCTTCTGTGATCTTCCTATTTCCTCCAATATTTTAAAAACATTTGATTTTATTCTTAGCTATCCTGGTCTGACTCAACCCATTCTAGGTTTTAGTATTTCTGAATCTATTCTTCAGGCCCATGCCATGTGGTTTTTGAGATGCCATCATAACCTCTGTTAAGTCACTTTAATTTTTGAATGACTCTAATTGTTAGGAAATTCCCTTAGATATTGAGACTAAAACTGTCCATCTGTAACCTCTACCCATGGTCCTGATTTTGTCCTCTAAGATCAATCAGCCCAATTCTAACAGATTACATTGTTTGCCTTTTAAAAATTTGAAGACATTCAGGAACCCTCTAAGTTTTCTTTCTTAACTAATCATCTCTCAATATATTCTACCCTCAGAGTGATATCTGGAATTGCACATCACACTATAGCTGTGGATTGATCAGGGCAGAGGAAAATGAAACACCTCTCTGTCTGTAGAAACACTTTTAATCAGAAAGTCCCAAATCAAATTAACTGTTTTTGTCAATTCATTATATTACTATCTCATACTGAGCTTGTGGTCTAATAACCATCTTAAGTCTATTATACATAAACTGCTTTCTAGTAACTTCTCCTCCAGAATATGCATTTATGCCTTTGAATTTGAAACTAAGTGACAGACTTTATGTAGAGTGATCATTGATCAAAGGGGAGCCATTGATAATAAAAGAAAAAGAGCAGAGATATCTGTGATGGGAGAATTTTATTGTTGCCTGAGACAAATGAGGTAAATAAAGTTGGGTTCAATTTTGAAATGGGGGAATTTTGAGATGAGATGAAATAATAGGCTCTCTTGGCTCCCACAGGACATCTTAGCAGCTTAGAGCCTTGAGGGAGGAGGGAAGAGGAAAAGGGAATTAAGTGGGAGGAGAGGTGGGAAAAGAGGAGGTAGTATTAATGTCTTCATTTCTGCTCATCTTAGTCAAGGGTACCAGGTCAGCAACAGCCCCCAGAGCCACCATTGCAGCCACCAGAGCTTCCACCACAGTCTCCAGACTGTTGGTTGTGTCCACTACCACTATCAAAGAAGCCAGGGCTCTGGTGCCTGTGTCCATGGGATCTCCTGTGATGGGAAAAGAGGTGGCAACCACCCTCAGAGCCAGAGCTGCCACATCCTCCAGAGCTGGATCCACAGCCAGAAGTGACAGGAGGAGGGCATGGAGTTGGAGGAGAGCACTTGGGGGTCTGGCATTTGGGAGGGGGCTGGCACTGCTGCTGGTTTTGCTGGCAGGACATCTCTGTATAAGTTCAGTAAACCTGAAAAACAATAAGAGAACTTTTCAAATCCTTAGAAATCCAGGGAATCTTTTTAATTTTTTCATTTTGAACCAATCCATATATCTGTAACACATTAGTATCTAGCAGGAGAAAGTTTAAAATTTATTCCCATTGACAAATATATTCTGGTGAAAATTTGGGGAGCAAGGAATGAGCATCTAGCTCTAATACTGGATCGTGAGAACATTTTGTGAATGTCTATATGATCTGAGAGGCAGCATGGTATCTTGGCCAGGGAGCCAGCCTCAAAGCCGGAAAGATCTAAATCAAGTCCTGCCTGCGACACAGACAGACTGTGTGAACCTGGCTAAGTCATGGCCTCTTAGTGTTCTGGACAACTTCCTAAGACTATAGCAGTTGCAGAGAAGGTATCATCTTGCATTAATAGAAAGAATTTCATTATATAAGGGGTTCCTTATGCCAAAGCAATGAAAGATCCAAATCCTATCCTAATTTAATGGTTAAATCATAACCTGATAAATTCTGCAGAATCTCTCTTTACATGCATATACACACGAGTGTTCTAGATGAGAAGGGATGATGAACTCCCCAGAATGCTCTGATCACCACAAGGATTACAGAACATTGCAGTTTCCAGGAACTCAGATGTCTGTTTCTTCCTCCCCCTCTAAACATTAGGCTCTTGAACTTTTCTTTTGGGGTGACCAAGAATGATTCTCTATTACCTAAAATAATAATCTTCATGATGATAGCATTTTTATTGCATTGTAAGGATTTCAAAGATCTTATGGGGCAGCTAGGTGGCGCAGTGGATAGAGCACCAGCCCTGAAGTCAGGAGGACCTGAGTTCAAATCTGGTCTCAGACATGTAACAGCTGTGTGACCCTGGGCAAGTCACTTAACCCCAATTGCCTCAGGGAAAAAAAAGGATTTCAAAGATCTTTACAAATATAATCTTGTTTTAGCATCATAATGAGCCTGGATTGTAGATGTTAGTATTATCATCCCCATTTTACAGATGATAATACTGAGGCAGACAGAGATTAAGTGACTTTCCCAGAGTCACACAGCTAGTAACTATGTGGAACAAAATTGAAGCTCATTTCTTTCTGACCACAGTCCCAGCACTTTATCCAATGAACCAAATCCAAAGTACAGGTTTCTATCCCACTCATTCAGCTCTACCCTATTTCTTCTCAACTCCTCTCTCCTTTTTCAATCAATCCATATAATTCCATTCAATCCATAAACATTTATTAAGCACATACACTGTGCTAAATGCATTATTTTCTCCTTTCCTTTTCTTCCCCACCCCCCTGCTTTGTGCTCTCCTTCTCCTTTTTCCAATATCCTACTCCAACCCTCCTCTGACCATGCAGACACTCACCTTGATCACAGACACAGACAGGGATTCTCTGCTGAAGAATCAAAATGAGTGAAGAGCCAGGGGCAGGGACACCTTTTATAGGGCATCCCAGGCATTGAGTCTCAACTCTCTAGAAGAAAGAGTATCTTTTCCAACACATGGTATATGTCACTTAATTCCTGACATTCTCTAGCCTCTCAATCATAGATGTGAGTCACTACATGATCACTGAGCTGAAAAGGACCTTCAATACCAGTTCCCCATTATACAAATGAAGAAACTGAGGCTTAAGGAAGTTAGATGACTTTTCCATGAAACAGGATTTTAACCCAATTTACCCATTTTCCAAGTTAATACTTTTTTCATCACACCATGTCATGGTAGAGTTGAATTATCTCTTCCTCCAAAAAGGAGATAAAAAGATAGTGCTTTCAGAAGACTGAAATTACTGGCCCCCTCCTCACAGAGAAGTTTGAGGAATCCCCATAAAGTTAAAGATTTTCCTTTGGGTTTAGGGGGTAATTCACTTTTTCCATTCATCTACTCATTCATTAATTCATCTGCTCATTCAATACTCAACAAAAATTTATCGAGGCTGTATTATGTACAGGGTTCCAAGCCTCTAAATGTCTGGAAATATAAAAGGCAATGAAATATCCCCACACTCTCAAAGGTGTGTAAATGGTGGACAAATAAATACTGTGCCATATAGAAATAAAGGACCCAGGTCTGTAATTTTATTGGCATTTGGAACTCCTTGAAGCAAGAATTTTAATCTCCTCATCATGAACCCTTTGTTAATTTGGTGCAATCTATGAGCCCCTTAGTAATGTTTTGAAGTAGCATTTGGTAAAAAATGTTTTTAATAGATTTAGTTTTGTATATTGGTATAGTGTATTTCTTATGTTTTTAAGATGTGTAAGATTAAGTGTACTTCAGTATCTTTACTAAAAAACCCAAATAGGGTTATGAGGAGTCAAACAAGACTGAAAACTATTCAAAAGCAATGAAAGCAAGAAATGTAAACATATATATATATATACATATATATATATATGGGCAATCAAACCTTTTTTTTCCTCAAAAAATTATATGAGTTAAAAAAAACAGATTAATAAAAGATTTGGAATTGGACTGGCCCATTATCCATTAAGTGTACACATAAGATTATGAAGGAAACTAATCATATTGAAATAATTATCAAAATATTTTTAAAGAAAAAAGTTTAATCACTCAGTAAACACTTATTAGGCACCTGCTCTGTTCCTGGCCCTATGCTAAAATAAGGATTTGACACATTACATTAGGACTGAACCTTTCCCCTAGATAATGAATCTCCTTCTATCAATCCAGGTCAGCAGTTTGTATATAACTTATAGTCTTAGAAAGTTGCCTGAGCACTGAGTGGCTAAGTAATTTGTTTAGGGTCATTACAGCAAATCCCTATCAGAGGCTGGACTTCAGAACTGGCCTTCTTGATTCCTAGCCTAGTTTTTTTGTTTTGTTTTGTTTTGTTTTTTTACTTCCTGCTATACATGGCTTCTCTACTCTGTCAGAAAGGTATAGACTATCTACTGTTAAGACTGGGGTTGTTAACTTTTTGTGCTGTAGACCTTTTTATAGGGTCCATGGTGAACTTTATGCATGGTCCATAGAGAAACCAACAGACCTTTTTAAGAATAATGTCTTTAAATGCATAAAATAAAATATACAGGATTACAAATAAAATAAATCATATTGAAATATAAATGATTATTGACTGACTGAAATGAAGTTATTAAATTTTTTGAAATACTTCAAAGATCCTGCTCTAGGAAGTTAGCACAAGGTGAAATCATATTTAGCTGAGAAGACCATAGGCATCAGCATGAATAAGGACCTTGAAGGACAAGAAAAGGTCTAATCTTGCTCTTAAACATGTTTTCCCTTATTGTCCCCATCAATGTCTGGTCATATCTATAGAATATCCCCTATAGAGAGGAGAATCTAACATATTTCACACTAACCTAATTCCCATCTCATCTAAAACATTTCTTTCTTTCTTTCTTTCTTTGCTGAGGGATTTGGGGTTAAGTGACTTGCCCAGGGAGACACAGGTAGGAAGTATTAAGTATTTGAGGCCAGATTTGAACTCAGGTCCTCCTGACATCAGGGTCTGCACTCTATTCACTGCCCCTAAAACATTTCTTTTACATTTTAGGAAACCAAGGCCCTGAGAAATGAAATGAGTTGCCTGGTCTCCAAGTCATAAGTGACAGCATAAAGCGATGAGACTAGGCAGGTCCTCTACCTCCAAATTCCATGTTTCTTGCACCATATCATGTTGTCTTTCATTCTATAGATAAGGCTTCCCTAACAATTTCCAGATTATGACACATCTCTGACACAGCTGTGACTATTCTAGGATACCACAGAACATTTTGGGATAACTATCTGTCTTCCTCTCCTCCCAGCATACAGTCATCCTCCAGGTCAATTACTTGTTCATCTACACTCCCAAGTCCATTTCCTCCTATTAGATCTATGTCCTCTCTCTTTCACACCCACAAACTTGTATACATGACTAAGTACCCAAACATAATCAGATCCAGGGCAGCCATTCTCTCCTCTCTATAATTGTCACTTCCCCAAAGGGAGGGAAAAAAAACAAAAACAAAACAGGAAATCTATGATGTAATGAATTGTATCAGTCCTAGAACACACCAACATGTCTCACTTCCCTAGCCCCCACCCAATGTATAATGGGACAGTCCAATTCCAAATCTTTTATTAATCTGTTTTTTTTAACTCATATAATTTTTTGAGAAAAAAAATGTTTTATGCCCATATATATATATATATATATATATTTCTTGCTTTCATTGCTTTTGAATAGTTTTTCAGTCTTGTTTGACTCCTCATAACCCTATTTGGGTTTTTTAGTAAAGATACTGGAGTACACTTTTCTTCTTTCCTCCCTCTCTCTTTCCCTGTTCCTCTCTCTCTCTCCCTTCCTTCCCTCCTTCCTTCCTTCCTTCTTTCCTTTCTTCTTCCTTCCTTCCTTTCTTCCTCTCTCCTTCCTTGTCTACTTTTCTTTCCTTCCTTTTTTCTTTCCTTCTTTCCTTCTTTCCTTCCTTCCTTCTTTTCTTCCTTCCTTCCTTTCTTCCTCCCTCCATCCTTGTCTCCTTTTCCTTCTTTCCTTCCTTCCCTCCCTCCCTCCCTCTCTCCCTCCTTCTTTCCTTCCTTCCTTTCCTCCCTCTTTACCTCCTTGCTTCTTTCCCTTTCCTTCCTTTTCCTTCCTTCCTTCCCTTCCTTTCTTCCTTCTTTCCTTCCTTCCTTCCTTCCTTCCTTCCTTCCTTCCTTCCTTCCTTC
>JAJPUD010003091.1:77394-119018 GCA_023553655.1 Myrmecobius fasciatus | reverse complement strand
TTCCTTCCTTCCTTCCTTCCTTCCTTCCTTCCTTCCTTCCTTCCTTCCTTCCTTCCTTCCTTCCTTCCTTCCTTCCTTCCTTCCCTCCTTTCTTCCTTCCTTTCTTTCTTCCTTCCTTTCTTTCTTTGTCTCTCTCTCTCTTTTTCTTTCTTTCTTTCTCCTATCCTCTCTCTTTCTCAATTTCCTTTTCTTCCTTTCTTTTCTTATGGCATCTCTGCCCAATGGAATGTAAATTTTTATTTATTTGTTTTTTAATTTTTACACATGCATTCTTTTTTTTTTACATATTTCCATATGAACCATGTTGGGAGAAAAAAAATAATCAGGTCAAAAATGAAAACCCATAGGAAACTAAAAAGAAAAAAAAGGTGAAAATACTATGCACTGATCCATATTCAGTCTCCATAGTTCTCTCTCTGGATTTAGATGATATTTTCCACCTAAAGTTTATTGGATGGAGTCCTCAAAAGATATCTTGGGGTTCCTGGGTCTTTCTTAAAGACCATACTTTAAACCCAAATCACTCTAGCTCTCATTGATTGGCCAACAAAAGGTCCTAGCCAAGTCCTACTTGGAATCTCTTTGAGCCAAGATTGACTCAGACTGAATGTAAATAGTGATTGTTTCTCTTTTGGCCAGAAACCCTGAATGTCTTCCCCTCCCAGACTGATTTTTTTTTAACTATGTAAAAATGTCCTTTTTATTTTTTGCTTTATTACTTTCTTATCTAGTCCTAATTACCAAATAGGGCTTTACCTCAGTCAACTTGAGACCTATTAAAGACCTTAGCTTAAAAAGGCCAAGATATTCAGGGTTATCTCCAAAAATCTTGATCTATGTCTTGCCACTAAATCCAGATAACTCCAGAAGACCCTTTCATTCATTGCACAGCCTTCCCTTGTTGAAGTTCAATTGACTTGAATGTCATGGCATCACTTCCCTGACATGATTGTTGTCTTCTAGAAAGAAGGACAAACAACTGCAATGGTTTGTCATTCCCTTCTCCAGCTCCTTTTACAGAAGAGGAACTGAGGCAAGCAGGGTTAAGTGACTTGTCCAGGGTCACTCAGCTAGTATCTGAGGCCAGATTTAAACTCACAAAGAGGAGTCTTCCTGACTCTAGGCCTGGAGCTCTATCTATTTTGTTACTCCTCATATAAACACCCATTGAGCGTTTAATCTTTCACCAGTAAGAGGTGTCACTCCAATTGAACTGGGGAAGAGAGTACATTTTTAGGAAACCAGATACACATACCCTCAATATAACAGAAAGAGAGACAGACAGACAGACACAGAGATAAACACAACTAGAGAGAAGCAAAGACAGAGACTGAGACAGAAACAGAGAGATAGCGAGAGACAGACACACACAGAGTCAGAGACAGAGATAGAGACAGAGTGAAGGGAGAGACAAAGAGAGAGACAAAGACAGAGAGAGACAGAGAGAGAAGGGAGAAAAAGAGACAGAGAGAGACAGAGAGACGGGGGGAGGGGAGAAAGAGAAAGAATATCTTATTACAGGCATATTATGGAGATATTGAAAGTTCAGTTCCAGACCACAACAGTGAAGTAAACATCGCAATAAACCAAGTCACATGAAGTTTTTGGTTTCTCAGGCATATAATAGCTATGTTTATACTATACTGTAGTGGATTAAGTGGTGACAATGTTATATATTAAAAAATCAATGTACATAGTTTAATTAAAATATATTTTGTTGCTAAAAAATGGTAGCCATCATTTTATTTGGGCTTCCAGCAAGTCCTAATCTTTTTGCCAGTAGAAGATTTTGTCTTGATGTTGATGGCTGCTGGGTGATTAGGGTGATGGTTGCTAAAGTTTGGCTGTTGCAATTTCTTAAACTAAAACAGCAATGAAGTTTGCCCTATCTCTGGACTCTTTCTTTTCCAAAGGATATCTCTGTAATGCTTGGTAGCATTTTACCAATAGTAGAACTTCTTTCAAAATTGAAGCCAATCCTCTCAAATCTTGCTACAACTTTATCAACTGGTTTATGTAATATTCTTCTGTATTGTTGGGTCTCAGAGAATAAGGAGAGGGAAAGAGATGGGGGAACAGCAAATAAGTGAAACAATTAGAACACATATATTTATTGTTTGCCATCTTTTGGTGGCTTGATCACAGAACACCAAAACAGATATAATAATAATGAAAAAAATTAAAATATTGTGAGAATCACCAAAATATGACACAGTAATATGATATGCTCTGTTGGAAAAATGTTTCAAATAGATTTTCTTGAGACAGTGTTGTCACAAACTTGCAATTTGTAAAAAAATAAAAACAAAATCACAATATCTGTCCAGCACAATGAAATGAGATGTACCTGTATAAAATAAATATGAGTTCATATCCTAAATAATTTTCCTTGAGCAGTCAAAATAGCATCCATTTAAAAACATTATAATTTATACTAAATTTATACTAAAGAGAAAAACTTTGAGTTTGATGTCAGAAGACATGGGGCTAAAATTATGACTGACTGCTTTATTCTGTGTTACCTTGAAAAAAGTCCTTAAACTCTCCAAGTTTTCATTACCTCCCCTGCAAACTGAAGGGATTAGATCAGATGTATCTAAACATCTGTCTTTTGATCTTATTATGTAAAGTGAGATATACCTGTAATTCTTTCGTCACAGAGCTAAGCAAATTCCTATCGACTTTGGCAATCATGATAATGATAGTAGTTTTAATGATGATGGTGAAAAAAATGGTGACCAAATGGACTAAGTTCCATAAAATTTAAAGCTCTAACCTGAAAGCCAGGTTACTCTAAGTACCTTTCCATGATAAATATGATAGCAATGACATTGATGACAGTAGGAAAGGATCCAGTCCTACTAGTCACTCCACCCCACTAATCATTTACTGTTTTAGCGACTCAATTTGAAGTCTAGGGTTTGGAACCCTAAGAAAATTTTACGAATTTCTCTCCTCCACCCAAAATAGTAAATTAGAATAGATGGGGAGTTTTGTGGTTAAGTCAGGTTTGTACAATCTGTTGTTGGAGGTTGGAGGTTGGAGGCAAGAGGACGGTTCAGATGGTTTTCTGGGCCTTTATGATATGACCTCAAGTGTTTTTCTTAAATATCAAGACTCCCTATGATGATTCAGTGCACTGAGAAAAACTCAAAGAGCTACTGTGAGAGGGCTACAGTTGTTAGGGGGCATTGTGTAGACGACATAGAACACATACTGATAAGGCAACAAAGGACTACATCACTTTAAGAAAAAAGTAAAATATTTCCTATCCCTCAAAATTCCCTCTCAAATAGCTAGGCTTTGACCCCATTATGCTGATGTCATTTTGATCTTCTTCAAGAATGAAGGACAACGGGGCAGCTAGGTGGCGCAGTGGGGCAGCTAGGTGGCGCAGTGGATAGAGCACCAGCCCTGAAGTCAGGAGGACCTGGGTTCAAATCTGGTCTCAGACACGTAACAGCTGTGTGACCCTGGGCAAGTCACTTAACCCCAAATGCCTCAGCAAAAAAAAAAAAAAAAAAAAAAAAAAAAAAAAAAAGAATGAAGGACAACTCTCCAATAGATAAATGGTCAAAGGATATGAACAGACAATTTTCAGATGAAGAAATTAAAACCATTTCAAGTCATATGAAAAGGTGCTCCAAATCACTATTGATTAGAGAAATGCAAATTAAGACAACTCTGAGGTACCACTACACACCTGTCAGATTGGCTAAGATGACAGGAAAAGATAATGAGGAATGTTGGAGGGGATGTGGGAAAACTGGGACACTGATACATTGTTGATGAAACTGTGAAGAGATCCAACTATTCTGGAGAGCAATTTGGAACTATACTCAGAAAGCTATCAAATTGTGCATATCCTTTGACTCAGCAGTGTTTCTATTGGGCTTATATCCCAAAGAAATCATAAAAGAAGGAAAGGGCCCCACATGTGCAAGAATGTTTGTGGCAGCCCTTTTTGTAGTGGCTAGAAACTGGAAACTGAATGGAAATTGAATTGGAGAATGGCTGAATAAATTATGGTATATGAATGTTATGGAATATTATTGTTCTGTAAGAAATGACCAGCAGGATGATTTCAGAGAGGCCTGGAGAGACTTACATGAACTGATGCTGAGCAAAATGAGCAGAACCAGGAGATCATTATACATGGCAACAAAAATACTATATGATGATTAATTCTGATGGACATGGCTCTCTTCAGCAATGAAATGTTTGAAACCAGTTCCAATTGTTCAGTGAAGAAAGCCATACACACCCAGAGAGAGGGACATGAGATATGGACTACAACATATCATTTTCATGCTCTATATTGATGATTGCTTGCATTGGGTTTCCTTTTTCAGGTTTTTTGTTCATGTAGATACGATTGTTCTTGCACAGCAAGATAAGTATGGAAACATGTATACATATATTTGACTTGTCAAATATTTTAATATAATTAAGATGTAGTGGACTTCCTGCCATCTAGGGGAGGGGAGGGGAATAGGGGGGGAAATTTGTAATGGAAAGCTTTGTAATGGTCAATGTTGAAGAACTACCCATACATATGTTATGCAAATAAAAAGCTTTAATATATATATATGTATATACATATATATATATATATAATATTTTTTGTATTCCCAGAAGCCCTGAGAACAGAGGCTTACACCTATGACTTGGTCAATAAATATTTGTTGGGTAGTTAATAAAAGAATAGTCCATTTCTTCTAACTTACAAGGCCCAAAAATTGAAAAGGAGGGAGGAAGTCTTTGGTTTGCAGTAACTGTACAGTGATTCAGGAACTTCTTGAGGACAGTTGTCCTTTTTATTCATTTTTTGTGTTCCCAGAAGCCCTGAGCACAGAGGCTTACACCTATGACATAGTCAATAAATATTTGTGAGGTAGTTAATAAAAGAATCAATAAATAGTCAGTTTCTTCTAACCTACAAGATCCAAAAATTGAGGAGGGAAGAAGTCTTTGTTCTACAATAACCCTTCAGTGATTCAGGAGCCATGACAGTGGAATGTAGATTGTGAGAAAGTTTGCTCTGAAGAGTTAGGCAAGGATAGATACACTGTAGATGTGGATGATCTATGGAAATAAGTCTGGGAGAAGCCACAAATCAAATATGAGATCAAACTGAAGCAGCTCGGAAAACAATTCAGCTCTTTCTGGAGGAAGGAGCAGGGACCCCCTAAAAATTCTTAGAAATAATTACAACTTCACTGATTAGAGCTCCCGAATCTTAGCTCAGTGGATGGACATCATGGATATCCCCCATAAGTGAGTGGGGGAGGATCAGGGTCCTTATCCCCAGATATTACATGGCTTTCTGAAAGTGTTCTAGACCTCAGAATTCCAGAGGAGAAGCCTTAGTGTTCCCATGGTCTGGTGTAATAAAAAGAACAAATGATATTGTGTCAGGAAACTTGGGTTTATATCCAAGCTCTTCCCTTGATTATCTGTGTGAGCTAGGACAAATTACTAAATCTGTTTGAGCCTCATATTTTCTTCTGTAAAATGAAGGGTCTAAAATAATAATAGTCATCATCATCAACAACATAATCATCATCATCATAATGGCTGGTTTTTACATCATGCTTTAAGGTTTGCAAAGCACTTTATCTCATTTTATTTTCATAACAACACTGCGAGTTAGATATTTTTATTATTCCTCATTTTACAGATGAGAAAATCAAGGCAAATAGAGATTAAGTGTATTTGCCCAGAATCACACAATTAATAAGATTTGAGACCAGATATAAATTTGTTTTTCTGACCCCACCCCCCTCCAAGTCCAGCACTCTATTCACTTTGCTACCTAGTTGTCTCCTAGGTAATATTTAAAATCCCTTAAAAATGAGATCAAATGAGATAATATTTATAAAGTGTTTAGTATAGTATTCAGAACATAGTAGATACTTAACAGATGCTTGTTCCTTTCCTCTTCCCTTAAAGCTCAGTAATCTCTTTATTGATTCATGTCCATAGCAGTGACTTTGGGGAATGTCAGGAATTATGTGACACATTCTATGGGTTGGGAAAGACACTCTTCCTCTTAGAGAGTTGGGTCTCGTGCCAACAGTTCAGCCTGGGATACTCTATAAAAGGTGTTCTTGCCACTAGCTTGTCATTCATTCTGGTTCTTCAGAGATATTTGTATCTGTGTTGTCTGTGATCCCGGTGAGTATTCCCATGAAAAGAGAGGGGGGGAGCTTTGAACAAGATATTAGAGAAAAAGTGAGAACGTAAATCAGGGGAGAAAAATGTAGAAAGGAATGAAGGATAGAAAAGCCAAGAAAAAATGAAAAAAAGGGTCCATGTGAGTCAGAATCATGGAAATTTGAGAAAAAAACATAGGTTGTGCTTTGGTTTTGTTATATGCTCATGGAGAAACTTTGGATCTCCCTATAGCATAAAAAAGGACCTAGAAACTAGCAGAAAGGGAGTGTCCATGGCTAAAAACTGCCATGAACTAGAATCTGAAGGATGTTCTTAGTAGGTAGATTTGGGGAGCCAGTCCTCTCCCCTAATCTTGAAACCATATTCTGCCATTCTTTTTGGAGATTCTGCATAATTTACTTAATTCTAGATCATATATTCAATCAACATGCTAATGAATAATTAATAATGCATGAATTAATTCAAAGCTCATTGTCCTCTTGAAAATTACAACCTACAGGGAGTTAGGAAATAGAATGAATTTCTCAAGTCTTCTCTAATTGGGTGTTAGTGTATTCTTGATGTAGTTTAGAGTGTCTATTAATTATAAGTGAATCTGAGTTTCATGTACCTGAAAAACTTCTCCATTGTCTTCCAGGATTACTGAATTTACACAAGATGTCCTGCCAGCAAAACCAGCAGCAGTGCCAGCCCCCTCCCAAATGCCAAACCCCCAAGTGCCCTCCCCAAGATCCATGCCCTCCTCCTATCACTTCTGGCTGTGGATCCAGCTCTGGAGGATGCAGCAGTGCAGGTTCTGAGAGTGGCTGCTGCCTCTTTTCCCATCATCACAGGAGATCTCATCGATGTGGGCTCCGGAGCTCTGATCACTGTGACAGTGGCAGTGGATTCAACCAGCAGTCTGGGGACTCTGATGGGAGATCTGGGGGCTGCTGCTGATTCTGTGTCTTTAGCCAAGTTCTGACCTGGAAGAAATCAAGAGGAAATTCTCCCATCTTTCTTTTGCTCCTAGTTCTTTCTCTTTATTTCCTCCCTGGGATCTGAGCTGACAGGCTATCTTCAGAGGCCTAAGAGAGTCTGGGAGGGCCATTTCATCTTATTTCAAAATTCTAGCTCTCAGACTTGAACCCTACCATCTCTACTTCATTTGTTTCACACAACAATAAAGCTCTATCAGGTCACAATTGTCTCTTATTCTCTGTTCTTCCTCTTTTACAGCCAGTCTCCCTTCTGATTAGATGCCCCGACCCCAATGCCCTTGCTTTATGCCAACCTCAGATACTGCTGGGGCAGTGCCTGCTCAGGGATTTCTCTCCATTTAGACCCAAGAGGACATTGAACAAGAGTGTGTGTTTTATGAAATTAAAAATTGATAGATTGTGAGCAATACACTTCTCCAAATAGAAGAAGCTTCCCAGGGCAGATCCCATAGAGCAGAAGACAGAGAGGGTCATAGGGGGTTCTAGATTTTGAGGACCACTCATTTCATGAAGTAAAAGACTTATTGGGAAAAAATCAAAGATTGTGAGCAATATAGGGAAAACATACAGACCATGAAGAAGAGAAGACTAAGAAGAGCCCTCTCCCCTATCTCAGTTAGGAGCAGACAGTTTGGAGAAATAGGGCTTAGAGTTTCAACTTTTTTTTAAGTGCCTTCCTTCTAACAACCCTATGACTTCAGGAAGGAAGTGGAGGTCAAAGAACGAAGGTCACTGGGCCACGAAAATTCAACTAGTAAGGGAATGTCAGAGCCCATACTTGAACCAAGATCTCTTGACTCAAGTCCAGCATTCTACCTGCGTCAAAGTCTTATCTCAAAGGAATCATTCTCAAAAGGTGGGTTTCTGGCTTTTTGACAAGACATTGCAAAAAGAACATTTTGGGGAAGCAGATAGGTGGTACAGTGGATAGAATACCAGCCCTGAAGTTAGGAGGACCTGAGTTCAAATGTGACCTCAGACACTTAACACTTCCTATCTGTGGGACCCTGGACAAATCATGTAACCCCAATTGCCTCAGGAAAAAAAAAAGAACATTTGGGAGATGAATGAGGGGTGCTTTATTTGAGCATCCCTCAAACTTTGAAAACTTCATTAGCTAACTAGCTTTCTGCTGTGCTTAAAAAGGGTTCATTCAGACTTCAAAGATGGTTTACTTCATCATAATTTCTGTGAGCTTTCTACATAAAGAATCTTTGGGACTGTATCACTATAAAATAGCATTTAGAGGCTGGCAAGACTTGCATATTTTAGAGGATAATTAAGGCACATGATTAAGATGCTTCCATTCTATGGTCATTTTCCAGCTTGCTATGGCTTTTAAAAGGCGACAGTTTCCTCGGATATGCAGAAAAAGCTTGATTTTTGGCAGCATAGTACTTGTGGAGAAGGGCTAGTACAAGTAGCACTTTTAGAAAACCAAACAGAGAGATGGGGAAGAATTTCCATCTCTTTGTTGTTGATAATGTTCATCTTTCATTCTTGAAGAGAATCAATGGCATCAGTATAATGACTTGCTCATGAACTGGATTTGATTGGAGTAGAGTTGTGCAAAGTCATCATCCTAACTCTTTTTTCCAGAGTCATTGAAGTTCAGTGGTGAAACAAAAGTCAAGATGACTGGTGATAACCTTGGACATGACAGATGGCACTGGACTTTCTAAATTAAGGTCTTTCCCAGGTCCCAATTTGTCTGAGGCAATGCCTATTCAATGACTATTAGTTAGGTAAGAATAGATATTTAAAAAAAAAATACCTACTGGGAGGAAATACCATCATAAAAATACCAACTGGAGAGGAAAAGACCCTTGGAATTTTTGTCCAGAACAAAAAAAAATCATATTTACATTTATTCTAAGCCATCAAAACCTAAACAAATCTGAATCTCTTTCCAATCTTGAGGCTGAAGAGAGAAGGAAGCAATAATTAATAAAGGTGGTTTTTTTTTTTTTAAATAGAGGTGTTTGGGATGAGCCAGATAACAGGATGTGGAAGCTGATATTGGCAAAGAGCAGAGACAACAAGTGTCTCTATGAGTATGAGGTTATTCTAATCCACAGTACAGAGCCCTTTTTTCCCCTCAATAATATTTTATTTTTCCAACTAAATGTAAAGATAGTTTTCAACATTTATTTTTGTAAGATTTTGTGTTTCAATTTTTTTCTCTTTCATTTCTCATCTCCTCCCTCCTCAAGACAGTGAGCAATCTGATATAGGTTATACATATACAATCATTTTAAACATATTTCCAAATGTGTCATGTTTCCATCCCAAGACTATTAGAATTGTCTTGGATCACTGCATTACTGAGAAGAGCTAAGTCTATCATAATTGATCATCACATAATCTTGCTGTTAATGTAGTACAGAGCCTTATATCCACATACACTTTCCATAATTCCTGGGAAAAGAGAATGCTCTGTTTTTCTCAATGACTAGCTAATCCATGAAGGTGGCGAAGTGAATGAATAAGTGTTAGGTCTGGGATTAGGAAGACATCATCCTGAGTACAAATACAGCCTTATATATTTACTAGTTATGTGGCCTGGGCAAATTATTTAACCCTTGTTTGTCTCGGTTCCATCATTTATAAAGTGGACTGAAAAAGGATATGGTAAATTGCTCCAGTATCTTTGCCAAGAAAACCCAAATAGAATCTCAAATCTCAGATACAACAGAGTAACAAAAACTAATCAATGGGTCTTTGGAAATACTTCTGTCTAAATTTGCCTTAATCTCTAGTTTATTGAAATCCTGGTTTAACTATTAACTATTAAACTGTATATTAGTTCTTTGGCTTTAGTGTTGGGAAGAGGAAAAGTTAGATTAAGAAAGAATCAGGAGGATTAAAACTGCTTTGTCAGAGCAAGATTTCTATCTGGGCAATTTTCAGAGGATGAAATTAAAACTATTTGTAGTCATATGAAAAGGTGCTCCAAATCACTATTGATCAGAGAAATGCAAATTAAGATAACCCTGAGGTACCACTACACACCTGTCAGATTGGCTAAGATAACAGGAAAAGATAATGATGAATGTTGGAGGGGATGTGGGAAGGCTGGGACACTGATGCATTGTTGGTGGAGTTGTGAACCGATCCAGCCATTCTGGAGAGCAATTTGGAGCTATGCTCAAAAAGTTATCAAACTGTGCATACCCTTTGACCCAGCAGCATTTCTATTGGGCTTATGTCCCAAAGAAATCATAAAGGAAGGAAAGGGCCCCACATGTGCAAGAATGTTTGTGGCAGCCCTTTTTGTAGTGGCTAGAAACTGGAAACTGAATGGATGCCCATCAATTGGAGAATGGCTGAATAAATTATGGTATATGAATATTATGGAATATTATTGTTCAGTAAGAAACGATCAGCAGGATGATTTCAGAGAGGCCTGGAGAGACTTACACGAACCAATGCTGAATGAAATGAGCAGAACCAGGAGATCATTATACACGGCAACAACAATACTATATGACAATCAATTCTGATGGACATGGTTCTCTTCAACAATGAAATGTTTCAAACCACTTCCAATTGTTCACTGAAGAAAGCCATATACACCCAGAGAGAGGGATGTGAAATGTGGACTACAACATAACATTTTCTTGCTCTCTATTGATGTTTGTTTGCATTGTGTTTCCTTTATCTGATTTTTCTTTCTTGTAGATATGATTTTTCTTGCACAACAATGATAAGTGTGGAAATATGTATACATATATTCGATTTGTCAAGTATTTTAACATAATTAACATGTAGTGGATATCCTGCCATCTAGGGGAGGGGTAGGGAGTAGGGAAGAAAAATTTGTAACAGAAAGCTTTGTAAGGGTTAATGTTGAAGAATTACCCATATATATGTTTTGCAAATAAAAAAAATTAAATTAAAAAAAAAGATTTCTGTCTGGGAGCTCACAATCATAAAAGAAATAGAAATAATTGGTTTATTTTAATATCTTCCAAGAATAGAAAAATACATTCACTCGGATTTCTGTAAACATATAAGGAATCAATAGCCTTATAGAAAGGTGGGTTGGTGAGCCAACACAGTCACTACTTCTCTGATTGGCCAATCAGAGGAAACCATGAGCTGAGAGAGTGGCTAGAGAAAAAGTCACACCCTAAGAGAAGAGTGAATTGTTCAGTACTCCAGCCCACACAAAGTGGGGGAATAAAATAATTAATGACTCTGGCTGCCTATTTACCAACTCCCTAATACACACACTTGTTATTTATTTTTTAAGGAGATTTTGTAATAAATAACAATAAAGTTTCACTGAAGACAACCTTCACCAGTAAAAAAAAAAAAAAAATGACAAACATTACCAGAATCAGAGAAATGATTAGCTCAAAAATGAAAGAGATACTTCCAAAGAAACAAAATAACTGAAGAAGCCCAAGAGTAGAATAATTGGATTTGGTAGCCAACTGCAGGTCTAAAGCCCCTTCTTTATATAACAGTATCACTATGTCATAGATTTAAAGTTGATAAGGACCTCAAGTGGAACTCTTAAAGAAATCATACAGACACTGCCTAGTAAGATAAAAGTAAAAGAACCTAACCCTTTATCAAAGAGGTAGCCACCAAAATTCCAGCTAGTTCAAAGTAAGGGAGGAGTAGAATTGTTAGAAGGGACAAGACTAGTGGATTCATGGTCATCTGTCTCTATCTGGGTCTGGTAAAAGATCCCCTGACTTATTAGCTCTTCCTCCTATCCCCCAAACACAGGGAACATTTTTAAAGAAAGCCCCTACCTCAACCATGAAACCATGCACAGAAAGAGACAAGTTTCAAGCTAAGTATGGCTTCTTCACAGGTTCCACACACGATGGGAATGAATCCCACTCTTAAAGTAGATAATAGTCTTTTCTATCCAGATTATAGAATCAGTAGCTTTTTGCTGCCCTTACTCTGGGTTTTCTTACCCTCAAATAATTGGCCTCCAGTATTGGTAGACAGAATTCTCACTTTCATTTGCTCTTCTTGCATTCTGTCAATTTCTTGTTTCATATCTCAACAGGGACATCATCCCTCAGTAAAATCATCATGACCTGGAGAATGTACCTCAGGTATCTTCTTCTCTCCACCCCATAGAATATACTAATCTCAATCTAACCCACTGATACCCATTTCCTTTTCCCCAGACCATTATGTGAGATGTCAAAGTTTCCCTGAAAGTTTAAGCCTGGACTTTGTACCAAGTAGAAATAATAACTGACTGGTTGGATGGGGAATTGATGACAAGCAGGACTCAAATTTCTGCTACCATCATCTTTCCCGCTACTATTCTTTTCATCATAGAAAGTATTAAAGATTTACAAAGCATTGTACATACTTTATCTCACTGGATAATTATTGTTTTCATTAACAACATCGTTAGTTTAAGTATCATTATGCTCCCTAACCAGGGAACTGCTGGTCTACACCTCCTTCTTTATATAGCAGTGTTAGCAAATAGCAGTATAGCAAATGTTGTTACAAAAATGAGTTTGATTTCTTCAACTTTTTGCTTTAAACATTTATGGTGACAGTCCCTTGAACCTAACAGAGACAAAAACTAAAGAGAAACAGAGAAAGCATATGCATATAATGTGGTGAAGTCATTTGGGAAGTGTGGGTGGAGAAGGTGACTGATCTGGATGATGACTATAGGCTAGGATGGGAGGAAACTAGGAGGTATCCAAAGATGCCTTAATTTATCCTAGCTGGGTCATAGATGTGTCACAAATCAGAAAGTATGGGAGGCAGCATGAAGAAATTGGATTGGAAGTAGAGATTGGTTTCATAGCCCTGTATTCCTACTGATGAGCTGGGGGGACTCAAGCAAAACGCATCATTTCTCTAGGCCTCAATTTCCTTACTTGTAAAAATAGGATTTTGGATGAGATAACTAACACTTTTTTTTTTCTTCTAGATCTATAGGAGTGGTTTAAGAGATAGAGAGCTGCCCTCAGAGATAGTAGAGACCTGGGTTCAAATTCTATTTATGGATACCTCTGTGCTGCAGGACCTTGAACAAATTCTTTACATTTATGGTTCTCTAGGTAGCTTTATGAAACAGTATGTTGCTGAAAAAGGACTGATCTGCATTGGTGGATGGTGTCCCCTTGTCTGAGAGTTCGCTCTTCAACTCAAATCCGATAATCCAGTAAAAATTGTTGATTTCTTGGTTTCATGCTGATAAAATGTGAACTTCCTGAGGACGGAGGATCATTTGTCTTTGAATGCCAAGCATAATGTGTGAGCCTATAGTTGACAATAAATCCATGCTTGTTGAATTGAATCGAACTAAATTTATTCTAAAGATGTGTGTGTGTGTGTTTGTGTGTGTGGGTGTGTAGAAAGAGGAATGGATGGAAGGAGATATAGAGACAGAGAGAATTAGAGAGACAGAGAGAAAAAAAAGAGAGAGGAAAAGAGAGAGAGTGGGGAGGGGGAGAAGAGAGAGAATAAGAGAGAGAGAGAGAGAGAGAAAGAGAGAAAGAGAGTTGAATGAAAAGAGAGAAAGAAAGGGATGACCTTTGGATGATCCCAAGTTTCACAACTCTTAAAAAAAAATCAACCTTGTCTGTCGACCATTTCTAAAATAGATCCAATAATTAGAGGACATGAAGTAGTCATTTTATGGAGGTAATAAGAGACAGTACGTAATTTTAAAAGTATGACAAAAAAATCTTTTATGTGAAGATTTCCTTCATATAGACTTCATGCTTCTGGTTACCTCAGCTAGAACTGATCTTTCCCTGCCTTAATCTCTGATAGCATATACTTAGTACCACTCTTTGGCATTCATCTTCCCCACATGGCATTATAATCGTTTGTGTATTTGTCCTCCATCTACTAAGCTGTGAGACCAGTATCCTCCACAAGCTCAAAGCAGAGTAGCTTGAAAGATAGGGAGTGAAGAAAGAGTCCCAGTCCTTGTCAGATTATCATTCTGGTTTATTCTATATGTGGTCTCTACTGATTCTGTCCAAACACTTGACCTGGCTTTCTGCTTTTATTCTCTGGGCATCCATATTTCACTGTTTTCATTAGAATGGATTTCCAATAAGCTCAGTTCCTAATCTCTCAGTCTCCTTACTTGAGTGGAAGCAAACTGACTATTCTCAGAGACACTTCCTCCTTCCATAACTGACCCAGTTGCTAGATTCACAGAAGCTCCTCTTCTCCTCCCCCTTCACAGACAGAACCACCACATCCTCACACACCTGACCCCAACACACATCACAGGTAGCCTTCAGAGGGACCAGGAGGCCACATCACTGGGAAGCTGAGGACCTGCTGAAAAGGAGCTCTTTCAGTAGGATACTGGAGAATAGATAGAGTTCTGACAATAGCTTCCAAACAATTTATAAATGGGCCTCACTCCCATTCTTGCCCCTTTCCTCCCCCCCAAAATTTTCTACTTTGCTCCCCCCACCTGCTTGTTAGCTACAGTTATAGGATAAGATAAGTCTTGCCAAGCTGAAAAATGTTGCCTTTTTAGGCTACTTGTATTTTAATGATCATTAATAGTCATATAATACATATAAGTGCTAATAATTATTCATATTTATTGTAATAAAATAATAACACCTTACAGAGAGAACTTTAAAGTTTACAAAGTGCTTCTTACCCATGTGACTGAATGAGTCATTATCTCTGAGTTTCATTTTCCTTACTAATAATATTATGAGTTTGGACTAAATAATCCGGTACTAAATTGTAGCCTTGAATTTGCCAATTTCTTAGGACCCAAAACCTGGCAATATCTTCAAATACACCAATGATTGGTCTCTTGTTGGTCAGCCCACATAACACTTAATTTACAGAGGAGGAAACCACAAAGAAATAAAGCAAATTTCTCTTGGTCACACAACAAAGGGGTCAGAGGTAGGTTTGGAATATAGGTGTTTCAGATACCTAGTCCAGCCCTTTATCCAGCAGGCTACAAGCAGGTCTCAAGAACCTATAAACAGAGAGCATCCGAGTCTATGCAATTCTCTGAGTAATGCCTAGAATATTTTCCTGAACCACATGTCCTCTTGCTACCCTGAGGCAACCAGAACCTGCTACCAGGTTTCTTAAACACATTTTCCTCTTTGTGCTGTAAACTTTGATCTAGGCCAGGAACCGATCTCCTCTTATTTTCTTGTTATTAGAGAGGGCAGGAGCTGTCCTCCATTTTTCTCCTATCCTGGAAGCTCTTTGACCAACTTATTTCAGGACAGCTTGCCACTGACCCCTAGGTAGAATGCTGATTCATCCACAGCCACCAGTACTCCATTCCAGGGAGAAGGGAATGGGAATAGTTCCTAAGAACTAAGGTCCCACCCCACACACAGCCTCACCCTCACCCCAAGATTTGAAGAAGGCACCCGCCCTCAGAATAAAGCCTGTGACTCATAGAATTCCAGAAAGTTAGAGCTGGAAGGAAATCATTAAGGCTAATTGCCTAAATTTACAAATGAGAAAACTGAGGTCCAGGGAGTAGGAGTAATTTATTCGTGATGACTCAGCAAGTAGGAGAGTCAGGATTTGAAGCCAGGTCTCTGAATCCAACTCCTTGGTTGTTTTCACTGCACCACACAGTTCATCACACATTCATTTATCCATTCACTCATTCACCTATTCACCACTTGTTATTAGGCACTTCTCATATTAGTGCACTGTACTTAATATATGTGGGGCTGAGGAGAGACAGATTAAGATTTATATTTATCAGGCACACATCAATAATATGAATACTTATTATAAGCTGTAACATCCATTTTAACTGCATTTAGTTCTTCATCTTTTTATGAAATTATTCTTACTAAGAGATCTTTTTATATATACTTTGTAGGAAAAAAATTACCTTATAGATATTTGCCTCAAGAGGGGATGACATCAAGTGATCAAGATGAACCTATGGTCTTGTTTTCTACCTTCTGTTCCAGAATATAATTTCAAAAAGTCATTTGAGGGGTCTCTTAAGTTTCTTCCATTGACTCTGTGGCTGTGCTGATTTTATCCACATTTTTAAATTTCAGCTAAAACTGAACAGAAATCCTTTTATTCATCCTTTGCTAACCATTGAATTCCTGGTAATGACTATTCCAAATCTTGCTCTATTCATTGAAAATCTCACCTCTCTCCTAACCTTAGTAGATGGTGAATCCTTTTATTTTACTCAGAATATCAGGCTAAACTCATGAGAGCTCCCCATTCCCACATCCCTCTCCTGCTCTCAATAATTTCTGTCTTCGTCCAAACTCTCCTTCTTTCCACCTTTTCGAGGAAGGAGATTGGCTTTTCGTTGCCAAGGCTAATTGCTACACCTAAATCTGGGATTTTTTCCTCTGGTGTCTCACTCTAACAATTGTCCCTTGTCTCTCTTGCAACTTCAATCTCTTTCTCTCCATTGAGTCCTTCCCTTAGGACATGCTCAGGTAGGTTTCCCCTAATCTCCTCAAAACCCTCCCCTTACTTCTTCTACCATTTCCATTCCAATTCTCTTTTTTACTACCAAACTTTAAGGATGACTAATTTTTCCTACTTTTCCTTTTCCTTCCTCACCTTCCTGCCCCACTCATTTCTCAAATTCTTTCCACCCAGCTTCCATTCCTATCTTTCCACTGAAATTGTTCTTTTCAAAATTGTTAAAGATGGGATCAAAGAATACAGACTCAGACAATAAAGGATAAATTTGAAGTCTGGCCCTTAAGTTCAAAAATCTAAAGGTACAAGCACATGAAGGGGCAGAAATGACTAGAATGAAGTTTCTATACAACAGATCTTGGAGTGTTGGTAAACCATAATTTTGGTATGAAATACTAGTATGATGTGCTGGCCAAAAGAGGTAACTTGGTCTCATCTGTGTTCTGTTCAGTCATATCTAACTCTCTGTGACCCCTTTTGGAGTTTTCTTGACAAAGATCCTAGAATAATTTGGAATAACCAATTCCTTCTCCAGATTATTTGACAAATGACAAAATTGAGGCAGAGGGTTAAGGGACTAAGCCAAGGTCACACAGCTAATACGTGCCTGAAGCCAGATTTGAACTCAGGAAGAGGAGTCTTTTTAACTCCAGACTTGGCTCTCTATATACCAGGCCACCCAGACTGCCTAATAGAGGAATTATTTCTATAAATAGAGAGGTAAAAGTTCTACTTTTCTTTGCCCTGATTAATTCATATCTAGAATTCAGTCCTGGGTACCACTCCAATGGTAGAGTATGTTGAATGATGATTGCTTGAGAGACAAAACTTAGAGGAGACCTAAGTCATCTTCAAATTTTTAAAGGCTATTAGATGTAAAATGTTATACGTGTGCTGATTTGTTGCAAATGGTAAAATGAGGAACATGGATAAAGGTTACAGGGAAGTGAATTTTGTCTCATTATTAGGAAAAAATTTCTGAGCATTTATATTTTTTCAGTTCTTTGTTAGCCACAAAAAGTGTTACTATAACATCTGCTTTAAATAAGGCTTTTCCTTTGATCAATAATTTCCTTGGAATATATTCCTGGTAGTGTAATCTTTAAGGCAAAGGATATGAACATTATAACTTCTTTTTTTTTTCATAATTCCAAGTTATTTCTCAAAATGTCTGTACCAATTCACATCTCGACCAACAATGCATCCACATATATCTTTCCACAGTTCTTCTAATATTGGGCATTCTTTAGTCATCTTTGACATTGATTTAACAAGTGTTTTTTACATTTTAATGGATTAATGTTCTGTTCAGATGACTGTATGTAAGTGATAATTTTTAAGTATCTGTGTAGATTTGTTGGTCAGTTCTTAGAATATTGTGAATTGTGTACTTGAAATATGGAGATTTGATACTCATTAATTCATGAAAAGTAATGTTTCTGATTTATAATTCTGACCACCAGTTCATGTTTGCTAGGTGTTTGGTAAATACTAAGTTTTATAATCCACTTCATCAATATTGCTGTTATTATTGTTGCTTTGTCATGTTATTTTATTCTTCTCAAATTTTTTCTATGGGCTTCAGAGAGAAGTGGTCCTGACTCAGATAGTGAACCTGCCACTATCACTAAAATTCAGTATTCTGTTGACTCTTGTAAAGTGGATAAAATAATAGCTTTTATAGTTGAATAAATTCAGTTTTTATGTTTATGAATAAGTTCATATTATTTATGATCATTGAAATTATCTTCAGAACAATCAGTCTATCAACCAATTAGTCCACCGGTCAAGTTAGTTAAACATTTAAGAAGAACTTACTATTGTCAAGCTTTATGGTAAACACAAGAAAATCAAGTAGAAATAATTTCTACTTTCAAGGAGCTTACATTCTAAGACAAAATACAAATGAAGCTGAAAAGTGTAAAGTGGTGAACAAAAACATACAATTTGAGGACATCATAAAAAAAGTTTAGTATACAATTTAAAGAGGAATGAGAGATATGACTAGTCCGAGAGCCCTCCTTACATGGAGGTTCTGGGAGGAGCCATCCATTAATATGGAGAGAACACAGGGGCAGACTGTACTTTTGAAGTGTTAATTCTGCAACTGGTGTGAGGTTTCTCTTTGAAGAAGGAGGGTCCAGTACAATCACAACACCCTGGAGGCCAAACAAGGAAGACATACAAACCTCATCTTCTTCCTGTATGATTTTGAATTTCTCAGCTGGTCCTTTCTACTTTTAAAGTTTTCCTTCAGTTGCAGCTTAGAGATTTAAAATGTTTAGTATAGAGAGATTTAGGAAAAATATTATTCTTAATTTCTTATGAATTAATATTAATTCTAGATAATTACAGGTAATAATTCAGTTTGTGTAATGATTAAGTTCTAGTATAGTTTACTAGTTGAGTTTTTCAGGAGAATTTAAGATCTACATTTATTATATGAGGATTTGACATCTGTCATTTCATGAAAGTGGCTTCTTTTAAACAATTTTGGTCATCAAGTCATGTCTTATTAGGTATTCAGGAGGTTCTAAATTTTAACAACCTATAGTGTCATTGCATAATCTCCACCATTTCCTTGACTAAGCTATACTTATGATTAAGTCCAAAGACTTAAGGATATCCTCCTTAGAATAATCCTTCTGTAATTTCTGGTAGCAATGATCTGGTCCTAAATTACCATTATGAATTCTTCCATTTTCACAAACAAATCCACATGACCCAGCCATTTTAGATGCTTCATAGTTCATATATTTGTTGGCCAAATGCATCCAGATGTAGTTCATGGAAAATCTTTAGATTTCTTTTTTGAATTTTAGCTATATCTTAAACCCCCATCTGGAGGCCAGGAACATTCATGTATATTTGAAAAATCATATATACCTATTAATAGCCTTCACTTACACCAATTGATATGACTTTGATTATTCCAAGAATATGTCTATAGGGTTTTTATGCTTATCAAGTGCTCTAAGAATATCTGTCATCCTCTTTCTCCTTTTGGAAGCTTTCTATAGCTTCCTTAGGATAGCAGTCCCTGTATTTTTAAAAAACATTTTATGGATTTTTCATAGTGTATTTTCCAAATCTGTTATGATCATTTTTTTTTAATCTGGAAGGTGTAAATTAAAAATGATATTGTGTAGGTGTTAATGGTCTCAAACATTCTTTCCAATCAACTTTCACTTTATAATACCAATAAAATTCTTGATATGTTACTATTTCACATTTGAAAACACATAATTACAGTCAATGAGTAACAAGTAAAGGTTCCCTGGAGGTTGCAACGTTACCAGCAAATGATCCAAACCAGAATCAGAAGGCTAGGTAGCTAGAAATAAAATAATATTGAAAAAACCCAACAACCAGCAAGCTCATCTAAAATGGAAATTGGTAATGATCCCAGAGAGAGGAAGGAAGAAAAAAAAAGTCCAAAGATCTGAAAAGAATTGTAGAGAAATCTCCATAGACAAGAAAAGAAGTAGAGTTTATGAACAATTACTTGACACATTGGACTTTATGTGTGTGTATGTGTGTGTGTGTGTGTGTGTGTGTGTACATGCATGTGCAGGTATGAGTGTGGGTTTGTGTGGGTTTCAGGGAAGGGGGCTATTCAGAATAGAGAATATAAGGTTCACACATACATGTCCCCCCAAGTCTGGTCAAAGACTTACTCCCATGTTTTTGGAAAGGACAGACCAAATAGAGAACCAGGCACTAAAGGAGAAAAGTGACAAGTTGAACATGACTTCTTACAGGTCTTACTTACATGATGGAGTCAAGCCTACTCCTTTTAATCTAAGGAAAGAAAGGATGAATTTGAATAGAGAAATTCAAATTTGTCCAGATGATTGAGATACATACTCTCAACAGGTCCCACCTTGATTTTCTCAAGTCTTCCCATTATTGACATCCTTTGTTACCATTGATGGACATCTTCCACTTCCAGCCAGAGCTAACTTGACTATTTTAACCTGCATCCCTCATACCCCCAGAAGAAAACATGAAGAACTCCCCACCAATTGCATCAAAGACACCTGGAGAAAATATCCTAGTTCTTTTCTTGACTTTGGACACACAGCATATAACAGTATTGATTGAGCTCACTGACCACTAGCCTACCCACCCACCCCAGACAATCATGGAAGACCTCAAATCTTCCCTGAGGTTCAGAATCCAGATCTGTCTATTGAGCAACTTGAGCAGTAGATGACTGATTGGGCGGAGACTAAGTGACAAGAAGGACTGGATCTTTTCCTACTCTCATCATCATCATTACTGCCTGTTTCATCATGGCATAGAAAATATAGCAAAGTGACATTCACTTAACACATGAAGAATTACAATATGCATTATATCATTAGATCATCATTACCCTATCAACAATACTTCCATTACTATCATCACCATCATCACTGTTCTTACCACTATCATCATTAATATCACTGCCATAACCACCACTACTATCTTCATTGTCTTTACCACCATTATTATCTATATTTCTGCTGCTGCCACCACAACCATCACCACCATTATCATCATCTTTACCCTGCCATCATCATTGCCCTTATCACCATTATTATCAGTACTACCACAGATCATCATTGCTACAGTTAATAGGAATCTTTTGAAGTCTATACCAACTGAAGCAATGTTATATCTCACTACATATGATGTTATAGGATCCAAGGATCAAAGACCTAGAAGGGAAAGAGTTCACAGGTAATCTAATTCAACTCATTCATTTTATTAAATTGATTCCCAGAAAGCTTAAATTATTTCCCAAGGTATTAGGAGAATCAAGATTTGAACTCAAATCCTTTCACCTCACTGTATCAAGATAAATATGTCTAGTAATCTGAGCTAGAAATGATCTCTTCCTATTTTGACATCCCTCTTATATCATGAGATCAGTATCTCTAATATGACACCAATTTTTTCCTGTATTTTTATAGATATTTGTGAATTCATCTTCCTTCTACTAAATTATAGGTTCCTTGAGGGTAGAAACTATGTATTAGGTTGTTTTTTTTTTTTTTTTGTCAGCAATCCTGACCATAGAGTCACACATAGAATAAATCCTCAAGTATTTGCTAAAAAAACAAATGAATAAAAATGAATTTTGGTTTCCCCCTGGAAAAAATAATAAGAGAATAACCATTCAGTGTCTCCGGAAAGAGAGAATTTGAGATAAATATCTATGTTGAGGGAGTGTATATGGATGGAGCTGAGAGATGGATGTTTTACAAAGATGTCTTAGAGAAGCCACAACTCAAAGCTGGAGAGGGATGAGAGCATTCTGGGGCAAAACATTCAGATAATAAATGGAGAGTTAGAAAGTAGTTATTCATTCCAATCTTCTCATTTTAGAAATGAAGAAACTAAAACCAAAGTAGCTTGTGTGGTTTATTCTAGTCCATAGAAGTGGTAAATAGTAAGAGCAGGATTTGAATTTGGGTCTTTTGACTCCTTGTTAGGATCCCTGTCCTGGATCCTGGGCAGGATAGGAAGAGTGGTATGTGGAGTTTGGGGACGTTTCTAAGACTGAAGAAAACTTCAATGGCTAAAGCCTGATCTTTGTTCAGAGGCCAGACTTGATAGTATTTTCCTACATTTCGGTGTTATTAGGGGACTCCCAAATTTTAGAAAGGATGCGGCTTTCTAAAAGCATGCAACAGATCTCTTTTCCTTTAATATGTGTTATCCTTCTAAAATGAGTCTACATAGGAGCTGTCTTACAGTTACCTAGGGTTGGCAAAAAGAAAAACACGGTGGGCTTCATTTTTGAAGATTTGAGTTTCTTGTATGATGTCTTCAAGCCTCAGTTTCCTAATCTGTAAAATAAATGAGATTATGCTAGGAGATTTCTAATGTCCCTTTCAAATGAATGATCCATATATTAGCTCCTGCCTATGTATGAAAGACTGGGGAATGTCAGGAATTGTCTGACACATGCCTTGGGTTAGGAAAGACACTCTTCCTTTTGGAGAGATGAGAATCAATGCCAACAGCTCAGCCTGGGGTGCCTATAAAAGGTGTTCCTGCCTCTGGCTCCTCACCCATTCTGGTTCTTCAGCAGAGAGCTCCTGTTTGTGTCTGGAATCAGGGTGAGTATCTGCTGCATGAGAACCCAGGGCAAAGGGCTTGGAGCACCACAATGAAGGAAAGACAGTGTGAGCATCAAGAATAGGAAGGGAGGTTACAGGGGAAGGAAGGAGGAAGAATAAAGGGGCTGAGGAGTAAATAGATTTAAATTGAATGAGAAGTCCAGGAGTTGTAAAGAACAGAAGTTTGAATTTTGAATTTGGGGGACCGGAGAGATAGACTGTTGGAACTGGAGTCAGGTAAACCTCAGTTTAAATTCTGTCCCTAACAAATAGCTGTGTGAGACTGGGCTAATCACTTAGCTTTGGAGTGCCTCAGTTTCCTGATATGTAAATTGGAAACAATAATAGTACCTACTTCTCAAGGTTGTGTGGATAAAATGAGATAATATTTGTAAGTCCTTTGAAAACCCCAAATGCCTGTTGTTGTTATTATTATTACATACTGATAAATAATCAGAATGAATCTCCCCAGATGAAAAGCCAAGACCTACTGTCTAGAAAGGAAGGGAGCAGCAGACATCTGAATTTTAAAGCACCAATGTCTTGGAATCTTTTTGTTAGACTAGGCTTTTACCTCCTATATCTAGAAGACTTGAGGTGAAAGAGATTCTGCAGAATTTATCAGGTTGTGACTTAACCATTAAATTAGGATAAGACCTGGACTTCTCATTACTTTGACATAAGGAATCCTTTATATGATGAAATTTCTTCTACTGATACAAGATGGCACCTTCTCTGCACTGCTATAGTTTTAGGAAGTTGGCTAGAATACTAAGAGGCTGTGACTTATTCAGGTTCACATGGTCTCTCTATGTCACAAGCAGGACTTGATTAAGATCTTCCTGGCTTTGAGGCTGGCTCCCTGGCCAAGATACAATGCTGCCTCTCAGATCATATAGACATTCACAAAATGTTCTTACTATCCATTATTAGAGCTAGATGTCCATTCTCTACTCTCCAAATTTTTACTTGAATATATTTGCCTATAAAAATAAATTTTAAACCTTTTTCTACAAGATACTATAGATATAATTAATTCATCTTGATAGTGTGGATTTGATTCAAAATGGAAAAGATTCCCTGTATTTCAAGAATCTGAAAAGCTCCGTTGTCTTTCAGGTTTACTCAACTCATACAGAGATGTCCTGCCAGCAAAACCAGCAACAATGCCAGCCCCCTCCCAAATGCCAGACCCCCAAGTGTTCTCCTCCAACTCCATGCCCTCCTCCTGTCACTTCTGGCTGTGGATCCAGTTCTGGAGGATGTGGCATCTCTGGCTCTGAGGGTGGCTGTCACCTCTTTTCCCATCACAGGAGATCCCATGGACACAGGCACCAGAGCCCTGGCTGCTTTGACAGTAGTAGTGGGCACAGCCTGCTGTCTGGGGGCTGTGGTGGCAGCTCTGGGGATTGTGGTGGCAGCTCTGGGGGCTGTTGCTGACCTGGCACCCTTGGCTGAGGAGCAGAATTTGAAAAATAAAGAAAAGCTACCAACCTACCTCTCACATCTCCTAGTTAATTCCTCCTGCTGCCTCTGGAGTCTAAGCTGCTGAGATGACCTTTGGGAATGGAAAGGCCCCAGCATTATTATTTCATCTCATCTCCAATTCCCCAGATTTCAGAGTTGAATCCAACCTTCTCAGTCTCATTTATCTAATGCAACAATAAAGCTCTATCTAGTCACAGATATCTCTTACTCTCTGGTGTTCTTTCTTAACAATCAATGGCTTTCTTTTGGTCAAGAACCACCCCTGCTCAAGGGCCACTTTGGAGGTAAATGTCCAGGGATTGTTCAGATTTCCTACCTAAGATGATGGAGAGCTTTTATTTATGTTAAATTCAATCATAATCAACTGATTTTAAGAGCTAATCTTTCCTGAGGGGAAAATTGTCCCCAGGCCAGAATTCAGAAAACAGAGAAGAAGAGAAATGGCTCTGGACCTGACACACTGGGGAACATAAAAGGCCTTTATTCTTTTCTATCCAGAACCTCCTAGCCTCAGGGACCATTGTGTCCCTCATATTCCCAAGTAGGAGCCAGTAAGTAGGGGAACTCCTCCCCAAAACTTCCTAAAGAGACCACTCCTGTTTTCCTTTTATGTCCATCCTCACGGAGATTGAAAGATCTTTTTCCAGGTATCCATAACTTGCAGATCCAAAGCTCTCTGAAGTTCAGAGAGGGTGATAGAGAAAAGGACAGGGCTCATGAGCTTTATTCATCTTTATTAGGTAGACCTTTACCAACCTTTACCAACCCAGTTTTATGGGTTGGTAAAGCAAGACTGTGGGAAGCAAAAAGCACATGAAGGGAACAAAAAGCACATGATAAGATTACAGATTAAAAGTAGAAGAGATCTTAGAATTCACAAAATCCAAGTCTCTCTCTCTCTCTCTCTCTCTCTCTCTGTCTGTCTCTCTTTGTTTCTCTCTCTCTCTCTCCCTCTCTCTGTCTCTCTCTGTCTCTCTTTGTTTCTCTCTGTCTCTCTGTGTCTCTCTCTGTCTCTGTGTCTTTCTCTGTCTCTTTGTCTGTCTGTCTCTCTGTCTCTGTCTCTGTCTCCCTCTCTCTGTCTCTCTCTCTCACACACACAATCTCTTTTTAAATGAAGACACTAAGCTTCAAAGGGATGTTGGGATTTGAATCCAAGATCTCTGACTCCAAATTCATTGTTTCTTCCTTTAGTCCTGTGCTGGGGTTTATGGCTTGTGAAGATAGCCCCTTCCTAAACCTCTGAACAGTCTAAATTTGTATTCATCCCATACATAATATGTGTTCTTGTGATCTGATTTAGCTTCTTCCTGCATTCAATTCTTTTTCTTTTGTTTTTTTTTATATTATTTTAATTTACAAATATTTTCTTTTAAAAATAAATTCAAGGGGCAGCTAGTTGGTGCAGTGGATAGAGCACCAGCCCTGAAGTCAGGAGGACCTGAGTTTAAATCTGGTCTCAGACATTTAATACTTCCTAGCTGTGTGACTCTGGGCAAGTTACCAAACCCAAATTGCCTCAGTAAAAAAAAAAAAAAAAAAAAATTAAAAATGCATTAAGGCAGGGGAAAAAATTGGAACACAAGGTTTTACAAGAGTGAATGTTGAAAATTTATCCATTCATATGTTTTGATAATAAAAAAAATAAAAATAGATGCATAGGAAAAAATGGAATGGTCATTATATTCTAGTAACATTACCCTAAAATCTTAATTTCTACTTTCTGCCCTAAACACGATTATAAATGCCCACTGACACTGAGAATGGATTCACCATCAATGGATCCCTCAATTTCCATGATGGTGCCTCAGAAAAAGAATTCTGAACTCCAGGTCATATGTTATGGGTTCAAATCCTGTTTCTGTTACTTATTACTTGCATTTTTATGCACAAGTCCTTTTATGTCCCTAATCCTTAGTTTTCCATCAGTAAAATAAACAAATATAATAATTGTTGCCCTTCTTACCTAAATAGGTTTAAATAATATATCTATCATGTGAGTATGAGTTAATATACCAGCTTTTATTTAAGCAGTCCCCTTCTATATGAAAATGGAATTGCTTCATTACTTATAAATGGGGCAGCTTAAGTGGATCACTGGAATTGAAATCAGGAAGACTTATCTTACTGAGCTCAAATACAAACAAAGACTTATTTTCTTAAGTTCAAATCCAATCTCAAATGCTTACTGTTTGAGCCTGGGCAAGTCACTAAACTTCATTTGCTTCAGTTTTCTTAACTATAAAGTGAACTGAATTTCACTCCAGTATCTCTGTCAAGAACACCATAAATGGGCCACAAAAATTTGGACATGAAATGATGAATAAAAACATCTTGTAAATAGGGCTGCTAGAAGTCTCTAGGCTTAAGTTATTTTTCCTTTGGGGAATGTTTTCTTGGGATCTGGAGATTCCTATTATGGGACATTTACTTTCAACATTTAAGGTAAATGTCACACCACTTGTACAAATCCAGAACGCTAGAGATATATGACTGAGGAATACTATGGCCCTAAGGAGATGCTGGAGAACTATGGAATCAAAGAATGATAAAGTTTGAATGGCCCCAGTTTGTCATCCAGGTAATATCCTCATTGATAAAGAAGGAAACTGTCCCTAGAGAGGAAATAACTTGTTCATAGCAGAGTGAATTATTGGTAGGACTAGACTTTGAACTCCAGTCTCTTGGAGTTGTTTCCATTAAACCATATTACTTCAGCTTTCCTTTAAAACTATTTCTATCCCTCCCTACTTCATTCCTCAACATCTGTCCATTTTCCAAACAGGAATTCCTTCCAATTTTCCTTTTCCTATCAATGGCATGAGCATTGCCCCGCTGGCTAATTGACATCTTCAAGAATCTTTTAAATTCATCCCCACAACCAATTTTTTTCCAAATTTCCTTTATTTTTCATCATACTTTTCAAATGAATCCTCCCTCTTTTTTTCAATCACCCAGCTCAAGTTATATTTCCTCATGCCTGTATTCCTGCAATAGTATCCAAACCATGCATTCTGCCCTCAGGAGCTCCTCCATCCAAGCCTACTACATGCTACTACCCATCTTAAGATACCACTCCTTATTTTTCTTTTTAATTGACATTTTGTTTTTATATTTAGAGATTACTACCACTTGATGAGAGGTCTCTTGTAAGAAAATAAAAGAGTTAAAAATTATTAATACATCTGAATGTTCAGACAGTATTTTACATACTGCTCGATTGCCTAGTTGACCAGGATAATTTTATAAAAATCATCTCTACTCACCCTCTCTCAAAATCTGTCATTTCTTTTTTGTTTTGGTTCTTATCTTAAAACCCTGCAACTCCAGACCTTCCACCTACTTTCTCTATTCCTGCTTCATACATTTATTTAATAAGCAATTAATATTTGCAACAGATTCTGGGCTACAAAAAAAAAGTAAAAATAAAATGGATCTTGTCTTCAAGGAACTTAAATACTGTCGGAGGGAAGCAATATGCATGGAATGTAGCCAATATACAATAGTTATAGAACAGATATAAAGGAATTTCTGGAAATTAGGGCATTAATAATGGGAGCATCAGAATAAGCTTTCAGTAGTACATGGCTTTTGAGGGAGTTCTAAATGAATCAGGGAGTTTTACAAGGGTAAAGTGAGGTGAGGAGGGATGTCCTCCAAGCCTTTGCAAAGGCTTAAGTCAGCCTTTGTCACATACATGAAACAGCAAACAAACCAGGACAGCTAAAAGGGAAACATATGGAGAAATGTGCAAAAATCTTAGATAGCGAAAAGAGATTCAGATAGCAAAAGAAAGAAATTTGTATATTATCCCAGGGGAAAGATGGAGACGCTTAAGCAAAGAAGTAATGAAGCCAGATCTAAATTTTCTGCAAGCAATTATAAATAAAATTTAATGGAATTTAAATTGTACAATTAAACATATTTAATTTAATTTAAATGTGTGTTTATATATACAGATATATTTTATTTTTATTTTATTTTTTAATTATTCAAAATTATATTTTAATGTTTGTTTTAAAATTTAAGGTTCAAAATTTTACTTTCCTTTCTTTCTTCCCTCCCCTCTCCTTGAGGCAGCAAGAAATTTGATGTAGTTATACATGTTCAGTTATGAAAAACATATTTTCATTTTAGTCATGTTGTGAAAGAAAACTCGAACTCCCCCAACCTAGCTTCAGTGTGCTAGTATTCTTCCTTGCTCTGGGACACTGGCCCAGATCTGAGTATGAGCAATGAAACAGCAGTAGGACCCTTGTAATCTTCTCCTGATCATTTGTCTATGCAAGGAAAGCACTGGAAGCTGATTCAATTTCCTGATTCAGTTTCCCGCACGGCCTATTGCTAGCTTGCTGGAGTGTTGCTGGACTATGTTCCACTCTCACCTCTGTGGGACAGACCTTTCCTGTCCACCTCCTAAATTACTTTGAGCTGGAAAATTGTTTCACCCTGTCTTTTTTGTTGAGTCTGTCACTCCAGAATTCATTTTGAAGCTTTATTTAAAGTTTAGAAGGAAATTTGGGAGATCTCAGGCAAGTCTCTGCCTTTTCTCTTCCATATTGATTTCTCCCCTTCCTCCATCTGCAGTTTGGAACTATCACTTTGACAATGGTAAGGAACTTGCATGTATGAGAGTGAGAAAAGTGGAGGCAAGTATACCAATTAAGAGATTATTGCAATAGCTCTGATGAAAGGTGGTGAGGGCATGACCTTGACTGCTTCCTGTGTGAGTGATGAAGAAGGGATGGATATGAAAGATAAAATCAGAAAGTTATGAAAATTGGATTCAGTTTTTAATCCTTGCTAAAATATCATAGTTATACAGTGACCTTTTTATTTGTGTTTTGATTATTAATGATACTAAAAATGACTGTTTCCAACTCTTCTCTATTCCTTTAAGATTCTAACTTTTGCCTCACTTTAGCAGGTAATCACTTTTAATTTATGGAGAATATCAGGACCATCTCATGTGAATTCACTTTATTTTTTTCCCCACACATCAGAATCTCTCTCTCCCCCTCTCCTTTCTAATGCCTTTAGAAAAAGACATAGACTTATTCCTTATCAAGTGTAACCTTTCACTATGCTTTGGATTCCCAGAACCTCATCCCTATACTCATTACTTCTTTCTCTTACTGATACAATGTCTTCATCTCCACCTGACTTCACATGTGCTCAGAAGCATTCTCTAAAAATATACAGTTCTCCCTTATATAGCTGCTTCTTAAAACTATCACTTTAGTCTTCTCCATCAGAATTCTAGGAGAACTAATATCCTACCCTCTACCTTCTTCTGCACCATCGTCATCCCTAAGCCTCTTGGAATCTGGCTTCTTTCCCCATCTCTCTACCAAAATTACTCTCATCAAAGTTATCAATGATATATCATAGAATGAAAAATAGAGGTTGAGACTAGTACTAAGTTTCAAAAATTCAAGAAGAAAAAAAGATGATGAGTGGTTATTAGCAAGATGGATAACTGTCAAAGATTTAACGGTTTCCATAGACTACAAGCTCAATATGAGTGAACAGGGATGAGAGAAGGTCAACAGAGTGCATTTATCCTAAGGGAGTTGAAATCCAAGATAGTGGGAGACTACTTAGAGATGCCTTTGATGAAGCAAACAGGATTTAGTGCCTTGCTCAGAGTCACACAACTAGGAAGCATCTGAGGCAATTTGAATTCAGGAAGATGAATCTTCCTGACTCCAGGACCAAAGATCTATGCATTATGGGGCCCCTAACTGCCCCAGTTGTCAACAATTGTCAATTATCTCTGAATGATCATGGAGAATGGTCTTTTGACTGGTATGTTGTAGGGGGGATTCATATTCAGTTTTGGATTCAAAGTAGATGGCTATTGAAGTAGGAGGCACAGCTAGGTAGCACTATATTGCACAGAGCATGGAGCCTGAAGACATGGAAGGCTAGAGTTCAAATCGAGCCTCAGACTTACTGGCTATGTGACCTTGAGCAAATCATTTAACTCTATTTGCTTAAGTTTCCTCATCTATAAAATGAGTTGGAGAAAGAAATGACAAACCACTCTAGTATCTTTGCCAAGAAAACTCCAAATAAGGTCATGAAAAATCAGACACAACTGAACAACTACAGAATGTATTTTCCAACTCAGATTCTTTTATTCGATGACTATCTTGCTGTAAAATCCAATGGCTTTTCCCCACTTTTCATCTCTTTGATCTCGGCCACATTTGGAACTGATGATTCCTCCTGATTTTTCTCATTACAGTCTTCTTTTCTGGTTTTCACAACCCTGGGATCTCTGTTTCTTAATCATTTTTTTTTTTTTTTTTTTTTTGGTTAAGGCAATTGGGGTTAAGTGACTTGCCCAGGGTCACACAGCTAGGAAGTGTTAAGTGTCTGAGACCAGATTTGAACTCAGGTCCTCCTGACTTCAGGACTGGTGCTCTATCCATTGTGCCACCTAGCTGCTCCCAAGATGCAGAACTTTAGAAGGAAGTAGGGCTCTCTAGTGTAAATGGAAAAGGTGAAAGGTTTCTCTGCAAGTGACAGATGAGGCTGGTTGTGAGTAGTATATGGTGACAAAAAGACAGTTGTGGTCAGGAACTTTTCTGGTAAGTTATAAATGAAGGGAAGGAAAATGGGATGAAGACTGAAAGCTTCACATTTGAATGAAACAGTGTTCTTTCTGGGAAACAGTAAGAGTCCTAATGGAGCATCTTAGAAGCTCTAAACTCAGAGGGAAAGAAGGAGAAAGCAGAGAGTGTATGTGGGAGAACTATCAAGCTATCAGGGACCAAGTGAGAGGTGTCTGGACTCTGGCAGAGCATTTGCATTAGATGAGCAGTGTCACATAATTTCATTCAAACCTTGTCATGGATGCATAGGTATCTCATCTCCATCCAATCCTAAACATGTGTATAGTCTGGGATAAAATGCTGGAGTTGGAGTCAGTTGCAAAACTGGCCTCCAATCTTCAGTAGCTGTGTGATCCTGGGCAAGTCACTTAATTTAGTTTGCCTCAGTTTCCTCATCTTTAAAATATGATAGTACTTGTAGTAGCTGTTTCATAAGGTTGTGATACTCAAATGATATTGAGTGTGTATAAAGCATTCAGCTAACCATAAAGCTTTAAGCAAATGCTATTTATTAGTAGAAATTTGTAGACGTTAGTGTTATAAAGGATCTTAGCACTTTTAACCCAAAGCCCTTTTTCTGTAGATTGGTAAATTGACCCTTGTCTTTTCCTGGCCTCCAATTTTCCCAATAGGATCTGAAACTCAAGCCCATGTGTCTGCATTTGGGAAAACTTGGGGATGCCAAGGGTGAGAAATCTGCACCCAGAGAAGAGCTCTCGAGTGGACACGAGAATCCTGCAACATCTGCCCTAGCTGGCCATTTTTACTCCTTCAGAAAGTAGTCAGTTACTGTGTAACAAGCTTTTGACCCTAGGAAATAAATGGAACTGCGGCGCCCTCTAGTGTCCATTCTGCAATCCTGTCTGGCAAATTCACCAAAATGGTCTAATGACAACTGGCTTGCTTATACATGAGGATTTCATGTTTTCATTATAGAAATCAATTTTGGGGGATAGTGGGTGGTTTTCACAGTGAAAAAGGAATTAAAGGTTCTAGAGCTGTAAAAGATCTTAGAGTTCATCTAATCCAAGTATATCTCCTCCCCTCTATGCCCCCCCCCACCCCCCCAGGAACTGAAGCCCAGAGAAGGGGAAGGGTCTTGGCAAGATCACACAGATAGAAAATGGCAGCTCTGGGATTTGAACTCAGGTGTCTGACTCAGACTTCCTTCTATCTTCTTTCTAGTGTCTGTATTACTGAATGGGTCACAAAGGCAAATAAACTTACAACCATATGTGGCAGACAGAATTTGAAGTCCAATCTTCCCGGTTCCCCAGTTAGCTTTATTTCTTTTTATACATATTGTACCTCTGTATTGGGCTAAAATATGACTCATTACAACACACACACACACACACACACACACACACACACTGTTCTTTTTTTTCCTTTGGGGGGAGGAGTTAAAAAAAATCAGAGAAAATTAGCTTTTCCTTAATTTTCTCATTCTCTACTGGTAGAAGTGGGTGGCTCTGGGAGAAGTCGGAAATGTCCTTCCCAGCTACTTACCCCTTCCTTGAACATACAAAGATTTCACTGTATTTATAGAATACATCTTTTTCAGTTCACTCACAAATCAACCACCCTGGTACAGGTCCTCATCCCCTCAGCCTGGATTATTGTAGTAGTCTGTTGTTTGGTCTCCCTGCTTCATGTCTCTTCTCCCTCCAATCTATTCTACATTCAGTTACCAAAAAATTTCCCTAAAGTTCACGTGTGACCATGCTACTCCCCTCCTCATTCAATAAACTTTCATAGCTCTCAATTATTTTCCCAATAAAATATTAAAACCCTTAACAACCAAACTCTTTCCTCCTTTTTTAGTCTTATATTATGCGCTACTCTATATATACTATGGTCCAGTAAGACTGGATCATGCCAATTCTGTCTTTCCATTGACCATTGCCCAAACATGGAATGCTTGCTTTTCTGACACCTACCTTTTGGCTTCCCTGACTTCCTTCAATACTCAGTTTAAATTATACCTTTTGTCATCATCATCATCATCATAGCAACATTAAACATTTATATAGTGCTTACTATATGCCAGGAACTGTGCTAAACACTTTACAATTATTGTCTTACTTGATCATCCCAATAACCCTGTAGGGGAAGGGGAGTAGATGCTATTATCCTTATTTTACAGATGAGGAAAATGAGACAGAGGTTAATTGACTTTCCTAGGGTCATATTGCTAGTAGGAGATTTTTCTGCTTTCCATCCATTGCTAATGCCTTTCTTCTTGGAATATTGGCCTTCTAACTTCTAGCTTCAAGAGAGAACACAAAATTCCAGACTCTTTAGGGTGAGAAAGAGAGAGAGACACAGAGAGAGAGAGAGAGAGAGACAGAGAGAGACAGAAAGACAGAGAGATGGATAAAGAGAGAGAGAGAAATGAGAGAGCTGAGAGAGAGACAGACAGACAGACACACAGAGAAAGAGAGACTGTGGGAGAAAACAGTATGTAGAGGAGTCAGTAATTAGATCATATCTCCATTCACAATTTACTCTACTAGAGACTTTGTAGGAATTTTCTGTAGAGTGATAATTGGGACTTCCTCTTGGCTGAGCAAAGATGAGCTTGTTCCCAGTGGGAGAACTCATTCATTCTGTTTATAGTCTGGAATTTATTCTCATTTGTGTGCTTTCTCTGCTTTTAGTTTGCTATCAGTTTAGATAACTGAATTTATTTGCTATTTACTATGTATGTATATATGGAATTGGCATTTGGTAGGAAGTTAAACTGTGAATAAATAGCTTAGGGGCCCTCTTTCCCCATTAAGGGATAATGATCAGGAGCTCAGCTTGAACCAAAAAATGATTTCCCTAGAGTTACATATTTAAGGGGATAAATGGATAGTCTAGCCTGGTTTCCCTTCTCTCTGATGAGAACAAAGTAGCTAATCTCTAGCCCACTACCGGCAATAATTAAACTTCCTTGGAGAAGGGTGGAAGCAGAAATTTTGGAATTATCTCTTCTTATTTCCCTGCCAGCAACATCTAGATTTACCCAAGTGGACACACAAAACTTACTTAGGCAAAATACACTAATATACCCCCATATACTAGGAAGAATTTTTCCCAAGTGCCTCATTGTGCTAAAACACAATCACCATAAGCTCCTAATTTCTAACTGAAGTGCTTCAGACTACTCTACCATGTCTCAGAAATTGCTTTAGGTGAGGAATTTATAACACTGTGCTATCCTCTGCCTAAACCTCCTCCTCCTGAATGGATGACTCTTCCCAGAAGTTCCATTTAAGATAGGGCTTCTTAAACTTTTTCCACTTGTAACCCCTTTTCATATGAGAAATTTTTACTTGATTCTAGACATATAGATATATAAAATAGGCATACAAATCAAATATCCTGATGTCATTGACATTTTTTTAATGTTCTTGTCTGATTTATTCTCTTCCCCCACTTTTTTTTATTAATGCTTTTTATTTGCAAAACATATGCATGGGCAATTTTTCAACAATGATCCTTGCAAAGCTTTCTGTTACAGATTTTTCCCTCTTTCCCCCCCTCCCCTAGATGGCAGGAAGTCTAATATAAGTTAATTATGTTAAAATATTTGACAAATCGAATATGTATACATATTTATACAGTTATCTTGCTATACAGGAAAGGAAAAGGGAATGGCAGATGTGGGATAATAGCTATTGGAGTTGGTCAGATTAAATGAGGGTTTTTTTTAAGGACAGGGGAAAAGTGGGGGTTTTATAGGTGATAATGAAGTAGCCAGGTGATAATAAGACATAGAAGATTAGTAGATGTAGGGATGATAGTGACCAATTTATTGGAGAAAAGAGGATGAAATAGGATCAAAGTTACATTGCAGAAGGAATTGTCTTGGCAAGGAGAAAGGTCACTTCTTTATATAACCTACCATGTAAAAGAGAAGGAAGTGGAAGATGGAAGAAGAGAGAGCATTCAGGTCCTCAATTTTTTTTCAGTTGAATATGAAGTAAGGTCCTTAGGTGACAAACTGGGGGAAAGGTGCCATTAAGGAGGAGGGATAAAAAGATTTGGAACAGTTACTCTGGTAAGAAAAACAGAGAACTGATTAGAGAGTTAAATACTTTCTCTTCCAACTCTTAAGATTCTAATAATTCTAAGAAAAATATAAAACTTAGATTTTTCAAACTTAAGGAAGCATTATAGACTTGGACTATTAGTGAATATAAAACTGCTATGAAATAGATATGTGAAACAAAAATATACGTGTATGTTTATGTTTATGTCTAGAGCTGGCAGAATATAGGTTACTAGCATGCTATTTATTTTAATTCAGTAATGTACCACACCTAGATGAAATTCTCTGATAAGTCTACATACCTTAGGAAGAACTAAATTATTTGAATTGGTTTCATTGCTAAATAGTCAATCAACAAATATTTTTGAGTGCTTATTATTTACAAGTCATTAGGCTGATACAAGGAATTAGTGATGAGAACAAATGAAAAATGGTGGAATAATGTGAGCTCTGGCTTTGTCATCAATGGGGTTGGGTTTAAATCCTAGCTCTGATATTTTCTGGCTAGGGAAACTTGGATAATCCTTTCTCTTCTCTGTGTTCCAGTTTCCATAACTATAAAAGGAGGAATATGGTAGCAATTTTCAAGTATGTAAAGAGAAATTAGACTTGTATTGTTTGGCTCCAGAAGACAGAGGCAGGAGCAATGGAAATAGCAAGAAGGAAAAGACCTGCAAGAAGGAAGAGACCTAAAAGAAGGAAAATCTCCTTGATAAGTAGAGTTAATTCAAAGTAAAATGATCTGTCTCAGGAGGTAGTGAGTTCCCTTTTCTTAAAGATCTTCAGGCAAAAGCTAGATAACTATTTGTTCATAATGTGTCAAGGAGATCCTTAGTCAGATGCAAGATGGTCTCTGCATTATCTCCTTTCTCTGAGATTCTTTGATTTCTATGGTCCCTTACAGACTAAGATGCTGTAAGCATTTATGACACTTGGCATGATCTGTGAACATCCTTGGCTGTTCTAGGATATATTTGAGACACTATGCTAGTATAAATAGCTCCACATCAACTCCTGTCCTGCCTTTTGTAGCTCTACAGAGATGTCATTTTGCCATGAACCAGCACAGGATTGTAATTTATAATTTCACCCACAAGGTGGTGATCTTCCCTAACCACCAGTCCAATGATGACTTCAAAGTCCCTTCCACACATGGGCAAAAGACTTCCACTTATGTTCATCCTCAAGTTGCCCAATCTCCACCAAATCTGGGGCTTCAAAATGATTGATCAAGAAAGAATCTCTTACTGATCAAAGTCCAAAATTACTCTAGTGTATAATACAAAATTTTTGCTTGGGATTACAAACACAGTGCAATCTAGAACTCCAGAACCCCCATCTCTTCTGTCTGGGAAATTTCAAAATTTAATTTCATCCCTTTTTTTGTTGATCTTACCCAGGTGATCATCTTTGGTGGGCACATGATTCTAAAATTCATGGGACATGATTTCAAATGCTTTCTCTTTATTACCTATGAACTTGTGTAAGACATGTAACCTTATTAGATCATAATGTCTTAATCTATAAAATGAAGGTTTTGGAATAATTGACATTTAAGGTGCCTTCCACCTCTAAATCTTTGATCCTGGATTTCACATAAAAAAACTGCAAAGATATAGTAGAGCATTCTACTCTTCACACAATCATCTGCCAACTTCCTTTTTCTACTTTTCTTTAAATTCTTTTTTAAAATTTTAAAAATTTTTAAATTTTTTTTTTGTGGAGGCAGTTGAGATTAAGTGACTAACTAGAAAGTGTTAAGTGTCTGAGGTCATATTTGAACTCAGGTTCTCCTGACTTCAGGGCTGGTACTCTATCCACTGTGCCACCTAATTGCCCATTTAAATTAAATTAAATTAATTAAAGAATTTAAATTCTTTAGAATGACTTACATATTGTCCAACATTCTAGAAGCAAAAAAATGAGGAAAGATAGATAACAAACTCCCAAGGAGAGAGGAAGACGGAATTCTTGACAATTTTATGTCAGATCTTTATTCTCCCCCCCCCCACAAAAAAAAGAAAAGAAAAAAGAAACTACCATCCTAGGCCCCAGGATAAGTGATCATTGAAAAGCAAACAAGAGACCTCAACAGGAGAGAATAAGCTATTTTATGGACACCCTGGCCACCTGGTATCAATGCTGGGTATGTATAGAAAGTACTATGTATTGTATGACCAAAGGAATATTGTAGCTCCTAAGTCCTATTAGAATTCAGAGGAGGAAAAGAGCTCAAACTTTAGCAACCTAAGAAATCTTAGGGATCATGAAGTCACCAGAGTCATAAATAGGATTTTTTTTTCACTTAGGCAAAAATAATTGGAATGGGGTGGTATCCAGTGGAGGGAGAAAATGACAGCCCTGAGAATGGTCTAAAGTCAGATATAGTTACACCGGGACAGGGACTATGTGGACCTCACCCTTGGAGGAGATGAAGAGAAGAGAATAAGATGTGTGGCATGTGGATAGCTATCCAGCACAGCCAGTGTAGTTTGGTAGAGGAGAAGTGAGGAACATCAGTCATCACTGGGAGGTAACATGCTGTCCTGTGTATAGGGGTTATGACCCAAAGTCCCAAGCTAGTTTAAGATCTTAGAATGACAACATTTTCTTTTTTTTTTTTCAGCATTACATTTTATTTTATTTTTTGTTAAAGCTTTTTATTTGCAAAACATATGCATGGGTAATTTTTCAACATTGACCCTTGCAAAGCTTTCTGTTACAAATTTTTCCCTCCTACCCCCCACTCTCTCCCCTAGATGGCAGGAAGTCTAATACATGTTAATTATGTTAAAATATTTGACAGATCAAATATGTGTATACATATTTATACAGTTATCTTGCTGTACAGGAAAGGAAAAAAAAACCTGAGAAGCAATACCCATAATGCAAGCAAACATCAATAGAGAGTGTGAAAATACTATGTTGTGGTCCAAACTAAGACCCCATAGGCCTCTCCCTATCCTCACTGAGGATAGAAATACTAATCATATAAAAATTCAAAGATAGAAAAGATTGCTCTCCACTTAAATTCAAAGGGATAAAACTATTTTGTTCAAATTTTCATTTTATGTACAATTTAAATATTTCATTCATTTTTATTAGCTCTGCAAGTAACACATGTAAATTGAAGGAACCATTGCTATTAGACAGCTTTATTTCCGAATATAAATTGCAATCACTTACAAAATAATTTGCTTACTCTCCATACTTGTAGATCCAGCAATGTCTCTACTGAGTCTGTATCCCAAAGAAATCACACACAAAAAAGGGAAAGACCCATATGTACAGAAATGTTTGTAGCAGCCCTTTTTGTAAGGAACTGGAAACTGAGTGAATGCCCATAAGTTGGGGAATGGTTGAATAAGTTATGGCCTATGAATATAAGAGAATATTATTGTTCTATAAGAAACTATTAGGAGGCTGATTTCAGAAAGGTCTCGTGAGACTTACATGAACCGATGCTAATGAAGTGAGTAGAACCAAGAAAACATTGTACACAGCAGCAAGAAGATTCTGTGATATTCAACTGTAATGTACTTGGGTCTTTTCAACAATGAAGTGATTTAGGCCATTCCAATAGACTTTGATGGAGAGAGCCATCTACATCCAGAGAGAGGATTATGGAAACTGAGTGTGTATCACAACATAGTATTTTCACCTTTGTTGTTGTTGTTTGCTCTCACAAACATTTTTCCCTTTTCATCTAAGGGAGGGAAAAAGTTTGGGAACACAAAGTTTTGCAAGAGTGAGTGTTGACAGGAGATCATTATACACGGCAACAACAATACTATATGATGATCAATTCTGATGGGCATAGTTCTCTTCAACAATGAAATGCTTCAAACCAGTTCCATTTGGTCAGTGAAGAAAGCCATATACACCCAGAGAGAAGGATATGAAATGTGGACCACAACATAACATTTTCATGCTCTCTATTGATGTTTGCTTGCATTGATTGTGTTTCCTTTCTCAGATTTTTTTTTGTAGATATAATTTTTCTTGCACAGCAAGATAAGCATGGAAATATGCATACATATATTCGATTTGTCATTAACATAATTAACATGTAGTGGACTTCCTGCCATCTAGGGGAGGGGTGGGGACTGGGGGGAAAATTTGTAACAGAAAGCTTTGTAAGGGTCATTGTTGAAGAATTACCCATACATATGTTTTGCAACTAAAAAGCTTCAATGAAATGCATTTAAAAAAAAGAGTGAGTGTTGAAAACTATCTTTGCATGTATTTTGAAAAATGAAAAGCTATTATTATTTAAAAAAACACAGGGGAAAAAAAGGAAAGACTGAATTTTTCCCCCATTCACCTTCTAAGGAAACAGCAGCATGTAAGTTTAAATTTGATTATGAGAATAAAATTGACCACATTTTTTTCTATGACTTACTTCTTCCAATTCTCCATTTCCACTTCTGTGGGGAAATTGATTAAAATGCCATCAGCAAAGTTCTTCAAAAGTTAATAAGACATTGAAATACACTCGGATTTTCATGGACATTAAGGTGTTTTACACTTTAATAATAGACAGATAGGTGGAGCCATAGTGCACAGAGCACCAGACCTGGAATCAGGAAGGCTCATCTTTCTGAATTCAAATTTGGTTTCAGACACTTACTAACTAGTTGTGCGATTCTAGACAACTCATTTCACTCTGTTTGCCTCAGTTTCCTCATTTATAAAATGAGCTGGAAAAGGAAATGAAAAAAACATTACAGCATCTTTGCAAGAAAATCCCAAATAAGTTTACAGTAAGTCAGACATGAGGGGGGAAAAACAACTGTACAACAATAACAATAAATCCTTAATAGTAACAACTTTAGGAGTTTTCAAGTCAGCTGAGATATCAGTGGCACCTTTTGTATTCATTTCACGTAAGAATAATTACCATTACAAATTTGGGCTTGTTCTTTTTATTTTTTTTAAACTAGGGCTTTATTAATTTCTTTTGGTTTTTATATTGTCAAATTTCCCCCTGGAATCCATCCCACATAAAAAAAGAATTTTTTTTTTTAAAGAAAAAGAGGAAGAGGAAAAAAATCAGCAAAATCAATCAGTTTTTTTTTGGGGGGGATTTAAAAATACTTGCAATGATTCATACCTGTGGGCCTCCTACAAAAGAGTAGGCAAAGGATCTCTACTCTTTTTTCTACTTTGGAGTCATACTTGCTTTTTGTGATTTTCTAGTAATCATTTTCAATTGTTTAGTTGTAGTTGTTCTTTCCATTTACAATATTGCAGTCCCTGAACTAATGCTTTCTTGGCTCTATTTATTTCATTCTCCATCAGCCAGTGAAAGCCTTTGTATTCTTGCTATTCATCATGTTCATTTTTACAACACAGTAATACTCTATAATATTCATATATGATAATTTGTTTAGCCATTTCCTACTTTTTGGGCATCTAATTTGTTTGCAGTTCTTTGCTATTACAAAAAGTGCTGCTATAAGTTGGCTCTTTCAAGTGTTGGTGCTTATGAAAGTTTTGTTTTTGTCCAATGACCTCTTTGGAATATATGCTAGAAGTAGAACTTCTGGGTTAAAGAGCATCAATATTTTATTCGCATACTTTCAAATTGTTCTCAAAAATGATTATAGGTCCACTAACAATGAATAAGTGTATCTATACTCTCAGAGTCCCTCCAACTTTGACTGTTTTCAACTTTGATCATCTCTGTCAATTTGCTATATATAAAGTGTAACTTTAGGATTGTGTGTGTCTACTTCTATATATAAATAAATGCTAATGCACACAATATGTATTCATATGTGTGTATTTAGAGATATAAATAATCTATATATCATTTATACTAAACTCTCATCTGAAAATTTTGATACAAAGATTTTTTTTTCATTCTACCTTTTTATACTAGGTGCATTATTTTTATTTACAGAAGCTTTTCAATTATATATAATTAAAACCATTAATTTTATCTTTTGTAATTGTTTCCATCTATTGTTTGATTAAAATGTATATACTAATCATAACTGGATAAGTTATATTATCTTCTTTTCTTCTCAATTTTATGGTATTATCTTTTAAATATTTATTTAACATTCAAAATATGCATTTTAATTTATTGTGCAATCTCTGTCAAACTGTTCTCCAGTTCTCCTACTAGCTCACATCAAACAGGGAGTTACTCCTAAGTAACTGAAGTTTAGGACTAAATCAAATACTGGATTATTGAATTCTATTATTTCTGTCAGTCAATTAGTATTTATTAAGTGCCATACTATGTGCCAAATCCTATGTATCCTAGGGATACAAAGAAAGCTAAAAGATTCTCTCTTATGTTGGAGGAGTCACAATTTAATAGTGGAGACAACATGAAAAAAAACTATGTACACACAGGATAAATTGAAAATAATCAACAGAAGTCACTAGAATTAAGAGGAATTGGGAAAGGTTTCCTGTAAAAGGTCAGATTTTAATTGGAACTTGAAGGAAGCCAGGAAAGTGAAAGGGAAGAGATGAAGAAGGAAAGTACTCCATGGAGGGGAAGTAGCCAGAAAAAATGCCAGGAAAAAAGAAGGAAGAAAGGAAGGAAGGGAGGGAGGGAGGGAGGAAGGGAAGGAAGGGAGGAAGGGAAGGAAGGACGGAAGGAAGGAAGGAAGGAAGGAAGGAAGGAAAGAAGGCAGGAAGGAAGGAAAGAAGGAAGGAAAGAAGGAAGGATGAAGGAAGGAAGGAAGGAAGGATGAAGGAAAGAAGGAAGGAAGGAAGGATGAAGGAAGGAAGGAAGGAAGGAAGGAAGGAAGGAAGGAAGGAAGGAAGGAAGGATGAAGGA
>JAJPUD010003091.1:37237-76859 GCA_023553655.1 Myrmecobius fasciatus | reverse complement strand
AAGGAAGGAAAGAAGGAAGGAAGGAAGGAAGGAAGGAAGGAAGGAAGGAAGGAAGGAAGGAAGGAAGGAAGGGAGGGAGGGAGGAAGGAAGGAAGGAAGGAAGGAAGTGAGGGACAGAAGGAGAGAAGGAAGAAAGGAAAGTCAGAGAGGGGAGAGGGGAAGGGAGGGGAGAGAAGTGGGGAAGGTAATGGAAGGAGGAAAAAGGAAGGAAGGAAGGAAAAGGAGGAAGGGGAAAGGAAGAGAGAGAAGGGGATAGGGGAGGTAGGAAAGAAGGAAGGAAGGAAACATTAAAATATCTATTAAGTGTTAGGAATTTTTCTAAGAGCTTTACAAGTATCTCATTTCATCCCAACAACTACACTGTGAGGGATTTAAGAAATTGAAGAAAACAAAGATAAAGTGAATTGCCCAGGATTACAAAGAAAGGCAGTATCTGAGACCAGATTTGAAAATAGGTCTTCTTGGTTCCAAGCTATCTACTTCACCTCCTGTTTAAGCAACAGGAAGGAGGCCAGTGTTATTGGATCAAAAAGAACAAGGTGGGGAGGGAGGAGGAGGGCATGACAGTGTAAGGTGTAAGAAGACTGGAAAGTTTAGGGGGGCAGGTTACAAAGGGCATTGAATATCAGAGAGTTTTATGTTTGATTCTAGAGGTGAAAGGGAGCCACTGGAGTTTATTTAAATTAGGGAGAGAGCGTGTGTGTGACATGGTCAGACCTGCATTTTAGGAAAATCTCTGTGATATTTGAGTGGAGAGGAAGACTGGAATGGACCAGATATGTGGCAGGCAAGCTCATGAGCAGATTATTGTAATAGGTTAGATGTGAGATGATGAGAGCTTGCACCAGAGAACATATGCAAAGGGAACATATGTGAAAAATATTGTAACGGTAAAAATGACAAGATTTGGTAACTGATTAAGAAGGAGGTGGTTGTGAAAAATAGTGAGGAGTTGAGTATAATTGCCTACGTTTCTCAAGTCTGAGTGACTGGGAGGATAGTGGTGACCTTGAGAATAATCTTGAATTTAGGAAGGGGGAGGATTTTTGAGGAAAGATAATGAAATCAGTTTGGAATATGTTGAATTTTAAAATGTCTAGGAGAACTCTAATTTGCGATGTCTAATAGGCTGCTAGAGATGTAAGACCAGAAATCAGGAGAGGGGTCAGAGCTGAATAAACAGAGCTAAGAATCTTTTGAATAGAAATGATCATTGAATCCATAGAAGCTGATGAAATCACCAAGTAAAATAATATCAAAGGAGAAGAGAAGAGGACTTAGGACTGGGCCCAGTGAGACTCTCTTCCATTGATCTACTTTTCCATTTCAACCAATGCCAAATGAATTTTCTAGTTGCTTCTTTATGATATAGTTTGGTTTGTAATATTATTCCTCCTTGATTCTTGTCTTGTTCATTACTTTTCTAGATCATGAATTTGTTATTGTATATAATTCTATCAAATACCCCTTTGATGGTTTGGTTACAAAAGCATTAAAATGATTCATCAATTTAGGCTTTTATCATTTGTATTGTTGGCAGGACCCACTCATGAGCACTGAATATTTAAGTTCTTTAAGTTAAGGAAACTGAGGCAGATAGAAGTTATATGACTTTCCCAATTTCAAAAAGTCAATAAGTGTCTAAAACTAGATTTTAGTTCAGGACTTCCCATCTCTGGGTCCAGTATATCATTCATCATTCCACTTACCTTTTGCTAGGTGCAGAACATAATTAGAAAAACTACTTTCAAGGAAAAAAATTAAAAAGAGAGAAAGATGAGGAAATAATCAGCAAAATCAATCAATTAGTGCATTAACAAATCTGAAATATATTCAATATATGACACCTGTGTGCCTTCCACCTTTGCAAAATAATGGGGTTAGGATGTCTAGTGTGAAGAAATACATAAAATAGTGGTAAGGAGAGTGAGTTCCCTTACTTTACTGATGCATTTATTGGAAGACTTTCAAAACATTCTTATTGAAGATATTCTTAATTTTAGATAGTTTTTATAATAAAAAAAATCCCTCCATGCCTCTATTTTTCAAGGTTTTTTTTTTGTTTTTGTTTTTGTTTTTTAGAATGAATCAGTATTGTATATTGTCAAAGACTTTTTCTATAATTATTAAGATAATCAAGTGGTTTTAAATTTTGTTTGCTGTTAAGATGATTGTGTTCATTGTTTTCCTGAAACTAAGTTATGCTTGCATCCCTGGAATAAATACAACTTGGCAATAATAAATGGCTTCTTTGATGAATTGCTCTAGTGTGGTAAGATTTTATATAGCATTTTGGAATGGTTATTCATTAGTGTTATTAATATATAGTTCTCTTTCTTTGTTTTATCCTTCCCTGGGGTAGGTATTGGTACTATATTTGCCTCATAAAAAAGAATCTAGTAGCTTTATTTCTTTCTAATTCTCCAGGAATGATTTGTATATTATTGATATTCATTTTATATTAAAAGATTTTTAGAATTCTCCTGCAAGTCCCTCAAGCCTTGGAGTTTTTTTCTTTGAAAATTCCATTATAGCTAGTTCTATTTGCTTTTCTGAGTGGATTGTTTAAGATTTTTGGTATTCTGTTAGTTTTAGTATTTTATATATTTTTTAAAAAAATATTTCTTTAAGGCAATCCTCTTTTTTGTATTCTTGGTTTTTTTTGATATAACAATGCACAGTCAGTTCTAAAATTATTTTGTATTTCTTCTGGCTTTCTTTTCAAAATACATTTTTATTGATAACCTTTATTTTGTATTTCATTAGAATTTCTCCCATTATGCCTCACCTTCCCCCCCTTATATAAAGTCATCCCATATCACAAATAATACTTTAAAAGAAAAAATAGAAAGAAAAAAAATCAGCAAATATTAGTCACTCATCCCAATCTAACTTCTCTGGAATAATATGAGGTTCATGGATGTGGTACATTGAATATATTTTCATTTTTTTTCTTATGCATTGATTATTTTGCTTATTTGTTCTTTTCTTTGTCTTCCTATTTTTTTCTTGAAAATGGAGAAGAAAAGTCTTCTCATATCTCTTTTTTTGGCAGTATGATTGTTCTTTGGAATTTTTGCATCATTCGCTTTGGATTATTTAGTTCTTGACATGTTCTTTATATGCACATTGTGATAGTGATTATATGTCTTGGTGTTTTTTATTTTGTTTTGTTTTGGGTTCTGCTTACTTTATTTAACATGAGACCTTTAAATCTGTTCATACTTCTCTATATTAGTCATTTCTTACAGCTTAATAATGTTTCATTATATTTACATACCACTTTGTTTAATCATTCCACAATTGGTGGCCATCTATTTTATTTACAATCATTTGCTACTATAAAAAGTGCTGGTTTAATTATTTGTGTGTAGATGAGATTTCACCTTGTTCATTTGCTATTTTCTTGATCTGACTTATTTGTTCTCTCTTTAATCAGATTGAGTAATAATTTATAAATTTCTGTTATTCCATTCAAAGAACTAACTTTTGGTTTATTCCTCTTAGTACTTTTTGGTTTCTAATTTATGCATTTCTCTTCTAATTTTCAACATCTGTCTCTTTTGTGCTTGTTTTAAATTTGCTAACTTTCTAATTTTTAAGTGCTGAATTTTTAATTTTTAAATTCATATTTAGTTCTCTCCTTGTCTATGTTGTTAAAATATGGTTTTAGGAATGTTAGTTTAGGAATGACAGTTTTAGCTACAGTTCAGAAATAATGATATATTGTTTCATTATTATCATTGTTTTTCATCATTTCTAATATCTGTTCTTGGATTCAATCATTATATAGTATTTCAGTATTTATTTTCCACTTGAATCCACTTGAGATTAAGTTTCCATTTGATTTGTACTTTTTTTCTTTTGTTTGTACTCCATGAATTGAATACTATTGTTATGGTGTTATAATTTGCAAAGGGTATATTTACTATTTGACTCTTTACATTTATTTATAATATCCCTGTGCTCCAATATGTAATCAATTGGAAAAATTCCATATGGTGGTGGGAAATACATATATTCTTTACTGGTCTCATTTAAATTGTGCCTTAAGTTTTATGGGTCTAGTTTCATCAGCAATTTTTTTCCTTTTTTTTATTCCATTTGTTTACTTTTCTTTTTTTTCTAAATATTATCTAGAGTTATTTTTTCACAGCTCTGCCTCACTTTATTTTTTTAAATTTTTTTTGTTTTTTTAAACTTTATTTTTTAATAATAGCTTTTTATTTTCAAAATACATGCAAAGATAGTTTTCAACATTCACCCTTTCAAACATTGTGTTTCAAATTTTTTTCCCTCCCTTCCCCCCATTCCCTCCCCTAGACAGCAAGTAATCCGATATAGGTTAAACATGTGAAATTCTTCTAAACATTTCCATATTTATCATGCTACACAAGAAAAATCGGATCAAGGGGAAGCTAGGTAATGTAGTGGATAGAGCACCAGCCCTGAAGTCAGTAAGACCTGAGTTCAAATCTGGTCTCAGATGCTTAACACTTCTTAGCTATGTGACCCTGGGCAAGTCACTTAACCCCAATTGCCTCAGCAAAAAAAAAAGAAGGAAAAAAAAAAGAAAAATCAGATCAAAAATGAAAAAATGAGAAAGAAAAAAAAAAACAAACAACAACAAAAAAAGTGTGTTCAGTCCCCACAGTCCTCTTTCTGGTTGCAAGCTCTCTCCATCACAAGTCCATTGGAATTGACCTGAATCACCTCATTGTTGAAAAAAACAAACAAACAAACAAACAACACCACCAAAAAAAACAAGCCCATCAGTTCATGTAAATCTCTCAAGGTCTTTCTGAAATCAGCCTGTTGATCATTTCTTATAGAACAATAATTTTCCATAATATTCATATACCATAACTTATTCAGCCATTCCTCAACTGAGGGGCATCCACTCAGTTTCCAGTTCCTTGACACTACAAAAAGAGCTGTTTGCACATGTGGGTCTTTTCCCTTTTTTAATGATATTTTTGGGATACAGATCCAGTAGAGACACTGCTGGATCAAAGGAAATGCACAGTTTGATAGCCCTTTGAGCAGTTCCAAATTGCTCTTCAAATCTTTTTTGTTTGTACAAAACTTTTTAATTTAATATAATCAAAATATCCATTATAATGTTCTCTAGTTCTTCATTGGCCATAAATTTCTTCCTTCCCAACAGATCTGAGAGGTAGGCAGACTATCCCTTGTTCTCCTAATTTGCTTATAGTATCATGTCAAAATCATGAACCAATTTTGACCTTATCTTGGTATTGGGTGTTAGGTGTTAGTCAATGACTAGTTTCTGCCATACTATTTTTCAATTTTCCCAGCAATTTCTGTCAAATGCTGAGTTCTTATCTTAGAAGCTGGAGTCTTTGAGTTTATCAAACTTTAGATTACTATACTCATTAACCATCGTGTCTTGTGAACCTAACCTATTCCATTGATCTACTATTCTATTTCTTAGCCAGTACCAAAAGGTTTTGATGACTACTACTTTATAATATGGTTTTAAATCTGGTAGAGCTAGGCCACTTTCATTTCCATTTTTTTTTCATTAATTTCCTTAAAATTTTTGACTTTTGTTTGATTTCTTATTCAATTTGTCATTCTCTTTTGTTTTATTGGCTTGTTTGATCCATTCACACTTGATGTTATAAAATTAAGTTTATCTTTTTCACCATTCATGTCCCTCATAGCGCTTTTTTTCTGAATTAGGATTGGTTGTGGTTGTTCTCCCCCTCCTCTTCCTCCTTCTTCTTTTCTTTTCTTTGTCCTCCTCCTCCTTCTCTTCCTCCTCTATTCTTTCTACCTTATGTTATATCATTATGTCATTATGTTATCTGTGTCTTCTTATAATTTTTTCTTTTATAAATTTTTATGTTATTTCAATTGTATAAATTTGATGCTGATATTTGTTGTCTATCATTTTTTCTACAAAATGTAAATCTTATGAATTTTTGTTTTTGCTTTATTTGATAGCATGATCACAACTCCTAATTTTTTTAGATTCACTTGACACATAGTATATTTTGTTTCCCCCATCTTTATTTTGTATATGTTTTGGCCTTTGTCTTAGAACTGCCTTTCTTAGAAATAACAAATTGTGAGGCTTTGATTTCTTATTCAATTTGTTACTCTCTTTTGTTTTGTTAAATTATTTGATCCATTCACACTTGAAGTTATAAAATTATCTTTTCCCCATTCATGTCCCTCAGTGTATTTTTTCTCTGAACTAGAATTAGTTGTTATTGTTGTTCTCCTCTTTCTTCTTATTGGTCTTCTGCTGCTGCTTCTTCTTTTTCTTCTTCCTTTACTTTATTAATCCTAAGTCAACCCTATTTTCAGAGACTCTCTTACCCTTGACTTCAAACCACTCCTTTTCTTCATCTCTTTTCCTAGTTTTTTGGTTGTTGTTGTTGTTGTTTTGTGCTGAGGCAATTGGGGTTATATGACTTGCCCAGAGTCACACAGCTAGACATGTTAAGTGTCTGAGGCCAAATTTGAATTCAGGTCCTCCTGACTTCAGGACTGGTGCTCTATCCACTGTGCCCCCTAGCTGCCCTTCTTTTCCTAGTTTTAAGGCTTTATTTAACTTATTAACATATTTTCCTTTCTTTCTTTTTAATTATCTAATTCTTCCCTTTTTCCTCTGGGTCAAGTGAATTTTTTCCCTTTTTCTCTACTTTTCTCATAAATTTCTTTTGACTATTTTCATTTTTAAGCCTTTTTCTAAAAAAAAAAATGATTGCCTTGTTCTCTTCATTAATCCCTTTCTTTTTCTACTATAAGCTCTTTTTTTAATTCATGGTCTTTATACTTATTTATTCCTTTATCTACTTGTGTTCCTCATAGATTTAAAGCTCCTAAAATACCAATTTTTAATTTTTTCTTCTAATTAATGGGCTGGCTCCCACCTACTTTTCCTCCTTTCAATTTATTCCCCTTCCTGTACTCTCCATTCTAATGAAGCTGCACTAATAGCTGTTCTTCATACGAAATAACCCAAATCTTTCCTCCATCTCTCCACTCAGGAGAGCAATCTAGGCCTAGTGTGTATCCCTTTTTTCAATTCTAATTCTTAGATTCCTTAACTTTCCTTAAGGCTTTGCTCAGGTGCCACCTTCTACATAAAACTTTCCCTATTTTCCCACCTCACCCCTTTGTTGGCATTCATTCCATCTTGAAATTATATTATATACAATTACGTATGTACATGTTGTCTCCCCCACTTTCAATGGAGTTTAGGTTCAATGAGGGCATGCATTGCTTTGTTCTTTTATTGTCTGTCATTTCTTTCTGCAAAATGTAATTTCCCTGTTTAACTCTATTTATATTGTGTGTGTTTATTTTAAAACATATACCACGCTACACACAGTATTATATTATGAATTTTTGTTTTCCTTGTTTGATAGCATGATTGCAACTCCTATTTTTTTAGATTCACTTTAACACATAGTATATTTCATATCCCCCATTTTTATTTTATAATTTGTCTTAACTGCTTTTTGTACTGTAGCACAATATATGCTTTAAAATAAATGTCTGTTAAGTTATTGAAAATGAGAGGGGTAAAGGTAATCTGTGGGCATAAAGAAGAAATGTTTTGGAACAGAGCCATGAGGAACAAAGATTTTTAAGAATCCATGGTTCTATTGGTATGGGCAGATCAATACCACCTCTCTATGATCTAGCAGATAAACTTGAAAAGAAATTGTTGCCAAAACAAACAAACAGAAAAACAATACCTTAGCATCCTGAATCTGGCAGTGTGCCTCTCTAAACTAAATGAGGCTGATTCTTGGATGACTCTGGGAGCTTATGTGAAGCCTTCCCAGCTTCATAGCATGTACAAGAATTTTATTGCTCTGGTATAAACTTTCAAAATCCAGTGTTATCTCTATGCCATAAGAAGGGAGGAGAATAAGGAATCCATAACATTAGAACACAATGATTGCCATGCAGTAAGGAAGGACTAGCTGAGTGTATAAATTCTAAGTTTGTAGTAAGACAAATCTGATAATCTTGTGAATGTCTAAGGAGATTTTGAGCAGCCCAGGAGCAGAAGCAGGGGAATTAGTTGATAAAGGTTACCCAGAGTTGAGAATTAGCCAGTTGAGGATGAAGGGGGAAAGGGATGGGCAAGGGTTTCTAGGGTAGTGGCTAATGAATCATTGAAATGGCATGAAAGTGGATCTAATACCATTTGTGACTGGCTTCTGAAGAAACATCATTATGGAAGATAGAATTTATACTTCATCCAGGTTCCCTACATGTAAGAGAATGCCTTGGTGTTTGTTATCTGCCATACTTATCACAGGCTGATATGTCAGATATGACAGTAGTTGTCCTTCTGCACCTGATGAGATTTTGTTTGTGAGAGAAAGGATAATGTTTAGCACTCTTCTCTAAAACTAGCTCCATCACTCATCTTGTGGCATGAGAACATTTTTCAGGTTTATCAACATCATTTCTTTCCTGACCCATTGAATTGTCATCGATGGGAGGAGAAATGATCTTTTCCTTACTCACCACTTCCAGTGAATGACAATTGCCCTGTTTGACCTGTTAAGATTAATTAAGATGAAACTGCTATTCCACCAATGACTAGATAGAATTTCTCAGACTAACTGTTCAATTATTTCAAATTATTGAAATATCCCCTTCAAATGGGAAGGAAGGTAGTGCATGACTAACTATATCAGATGACTATCCTTGCCTTCCTTGATTCCATATTCCCCTGGCTCCCATTAATCTCTCTTCTTCCTTCTCTTCCTCTTTCACAGGTTTCTTTTATAGGATCATACATAGATTCATAGAAAGAATTATAAGATCATAGTATCATAGCTTCAAGGGACTTGAGATGTCATTGAGTTCAACCTCTTCATATTAGAAATGAGAAAATGGAGGTTCAGGAAATGGAAGTGATTTACTCAGTGTCATACCTAACAAGTGTAGGAGGCTGAATTTGAACTAATCTAGCCACAATATCAATGTTTCTTATGTTCTGTATAGGAAGCTAATTGGCACAGTGGATAGGGTACTGTGCCTACAGTCAGGAAGAACTGAATTCAAATCTAGCTGCAGACATTTCCTAGCTGTGTGACCCTGGGAAAGTCACTTTAACCTATTTTTGCCTCATTACCTTCCTTTTCCACAACAGTTGGCATATAGTAAACATTATGGATACTAAATAAATGCCAATTCCCTCCCCCTTCCTTTATGATCTTTCCCAAAGTGTTATCCTTGGTCCTCTTCCCTTCTCTCCCCATATGCTATTCCTGAATAAAGTCATTTTAAAATCACTTCCATGGCTTCAGTGATTGCTTTGGTGTGGCTCTCTCCTGTTTGGAATTACTTTTTCAATAATTTATATTTATTTTCCTGTGCACATTGTGAATGCTCTCCAATCCCATGTAGATTGTAAATTTCTTAAGAGCTTTTTCTTCTCCCCTCGGCCGTAGTTGTGTCTGGCCCATAATTGATACCTAATAAATATTGGTTAAATTATTGATTTGAACAGCACATGGTGTTATTTTTACTGTGAGATGATGGTACAATAGAAATATCACTGGATTTAGCATCAGAGGCCATGAGTTCAAGTCTTGATTTTTTTATTTACTTCCTCTGTGACTCAAGCACATGGCTTCCTCTTTTGGTCTTCAATTTCCTCATCAGTAAAATGATAAGGTTGGATGAGATGAATTCTGAGTTCCCTTCTGCTCTGTTTATGATCCCATTATTTCATAATTACTATTATAATACTATTAATCTTTATGTTATAATATTAATATATCTTATGATATTAATATTATAATATTGTTGTTAAGTCGTTTTTCAGTCATGTTTGACCCTCCATGACCCCATTTGTGGTTTTCTTGGCAGAGATTCTAGAATATTTCAGATTTCCTTCTCCAGCTCATTTTTATAGATGAGGAAACTGAGACAAATGGGGTTAAGTGACTTGCCTAGGATCACACAACTAGTAAGTGTCTGAGGCTGAATTTGAACTCACAAAGATCAGACTTCCTGACGTCAATCCAACACACCACCTAGCTTCCCTCATTGCACTATTTCTCTTATAATAATTATAATGAATTGTTTTATAATTACAATATTTTTAACCAAAATTCTGATTCCCCTAACCTAGCATTCAAGGTCCTCAAAATATGGCACCATCCTTTCCAGCTTTCTGTCTACTTATGCAACAACTTAAGCATTGTGTTGCATTTTAAAAGACCTCTCCTCTTCATGGGCCCCACCCCAATACATATTTTGCCTTCCTATCTCTGCACTTTGAGCATATAAATTTCTCCCCTCCTAAAAATCTTTCGTCCAAATCCTACTCGTCCTTTGAAACCCAGTTGCATTCTCCCTCCACTGTTAAGCCTTCCCAATCTACTTCAGCTCACACTGATCTTTCCAGCCTTGTACTTCTAAGACATATTTTTCTGCTGTCTTATTGAATAAATCAAGATCATCTCACAGGATCATAAATTTAGGGTTCGAAGGAATTCAGAGAACATGTAAACCCACTCCTTCATTGCACTGGTATAAAAACTGAGGTTCAGAGGAAGAAGTCACATTGCTAATTAGTAGTATAGTAAAATCATCTAATCTTTCTAAATCAGATGTCCATTTCATCATGTTTGAAGCAGCAAGGATTTTGAGCTGGAAGAAACCTTTGATCTAAACCAATTCATTTTCTTCATTTTACAGATGAGTAAACTGAGACTAAGAGAAGGTAAGTGACTTGTCTTGATAATAAGTGCTTGAGACAGGATTTCTTCTTGATTTCTAGTCCAGTACTGTATACATGAAGCCTCTCTTCATGAGCCCTGGCCACTCATGAGGTCCCAGGCTCATCTGAATCTTTTTTGGTTGCCACAATACACTGGTGATTCACTTTGAGCATGCAGCTACTTCATTAATCCTTGCCTCAGTTTATTCATCTATAAAATAGCTATAATAACAATTTCTCCACATGTCATTGGCCTGGGATGAAGTTCTAAAGAGATAACATGTCAAAGTACTTTGTATGCATAAAATATTAAGTGAATATGACATGTCCTGCCTTGGAGTGTTTGATTATTGTTATAGGACATTAAAAAGTGAAAGGAAAGGGAAGAAACATTCATTAAATGCCTACTATGTTCTAGGCATGATGCCCTTAACTACAATTATTTCTCATTTTGTCCTCACAACAACTATAGAAAGTAGATGCTATTATGATTCTCATTTTACAATTGAGGAAACTGAGGCAGACAGAAATTAAATGACTTGCCCATGGTCACACAGCTGGGAAGTGACTCAGGTCAGATTTGAAATTCAGGACTTCCATGGCTCTCTTTAATAATGATATGATTCAAACCAGTTCCTATTGTTCGAAGATGAAGAGTCATCTACACCCAGAGACTGTGGGAACTGAGTGTGGGCCACAACATAGCAGTTTTACTCTTTCTGCTGTTGTTTGCTTGCATTTTGTTTTCTTTCTCAGGTTTTTTTTTCTTTCTTGATTCAATTTTTCTTGTGCAGCAAGATAACTGTATAAATATATATATATACATATATTGGATTTAACACATTGTAACATATATAACATGTATTGGACTACTTGCCGTCTAAGGGAGGAGGTGGGGAAGAAGGAGGGAAACATTTGGTAAAGAAGGTTTTAAAAGGGTCAATTTGAAAAATTATCCATGCATATGTTTTGTAAATAAAAAGCTTCAATTAAAAAAATGTGGGGAAAAAAAGAAAGAAATTCAGGTCTTCCTGACTCCAGGTATAGTGCTCTATCCATCATACCTTCTAGCTGCTCCCAAAGAAAAAAATGAACTCAGAAATCAGAGTCCACTTGACAAAGAATATTATATAACAGCTCCATTATAGCAGAATACCAAAATCCTTTCAATCCATGCTTGATGGATTGGAAGTGGAACAGTCATTTTGAGTCATTTCTCACATTGGTGCCATGATGATACTATTACAACTTGACTGTGTAGATACATATACAGCACCTACAATATGACAGGCTGGAAGTGTAGTCAAGAAGTCTTGGTTGGAATCTTGCCTCGGCTATTTGTTAAGTATATTACCCTGGGCAAGTCATTTGATGTCTCTCAGCTTGTCAACAAACTTCTCTATCAATAAATTGTATTGTCAAAATAATCACATGAGATTATGTGATATATATTCCATTATATAAATGTGTTATATATTACATATTACATGTGATATAATAAATCATATAATTACATAGTTTAACATATTTGATGATTTATATAACTATTATGTAATATATTACATATATAAAGTGTTTTGCAAAGCTTAAAATGTTACATAAATATTAGCTATTGTTATGATAATGTGCAAGGTCTTTACTAAATCCCTCTGCCAATGATTCATTGTGGTAGGGAGGTTACCCTGAGCTCTTGAAGGCTATGAATAGCTTCTATTAAGCTAGAAAGACTTCAAGGAAAAGTCCAGGGTCCAACAAACATCTCTGTGAAAGGCATCTTCTTGGTTGCTGGGGGTACAAAGACAAAATATAGCAATTCCTGCCCTCAAGCAATGTATGCTTGAGTGACCTATCCTTGGCAAGATGAAAAATTGAGATCTGAGAGTAGAAGAGGTAGAGAACCCCTGAAAGAAGAAGTCTGAGATCACTTGGAAGTTGCAGAGGACATGTGGCAACTTTCCATACCAGGATGCATCTAAACCCAAAAGAACCAGAGATGATTTACTAATGAGACCAGATAGTGTAATGTGAAGGATAATGATAGTTTAACCTACAGTCAACAAGATTTAGAGGACCAGATCTATTCTCCCAGGATCCTCAGTTAAATTCCAAGAGGCACAGCAACAGAAAATTGGCCACAAGGTGATAGAATGTTTCATCCAGAGTTACTCCCCAAGGCCATTTAACTAAGGAATAGAGGGATTGTTATCTGCATTGGTGAAAGTAGTCACTCACTCAAATAGAAAGTTCTGAAGTAGAGTCACAAGATCTACTTGGAGAGCTCAAATCGGCCTAGGGGAGTATCTAATCTAGGGGTTCTTGATCATTTTTATGTCAAGGATTCTGACTTATTAATCCCTTCTCAAAATAAATACATAAAATGAAATACATAGGATTACAAAGAAAACCAATGATGCTGAAATAGTTGTTAAATTAAAACAAAACAAATTCACAGACCCCCCAAGTTAAAAATCCTTCCTAGTCCAATCTTCTCATTTTACAGATGGAGAAATTGAGTCTGAGAGAAGCAAAGTATCTTGTCCAAGGTCATACATATAATAAGCTAAGACCTATGACTTGATCCTTGAATCTGGGTCCAGTGCTTTTTCTAAGTAGAGGGAAAACACCATGCTAAATGCCGAAGAGGGATAATGATAAAGGTTTTTTTTTTTTTTTTTTTTTTTTTTTTACTGAAATCAAACCTGACACTAGAACATTAAAAAATCATTTTAATGAATTTTTGGTTCAGGATTGGAATGGGAGAGAAGGTCAACTTGTTTTGATAAAGATATTGTATCTCTCTGGTAACAATCCTTTTATCTTGGTCCCCTAACTCTTGTTAATTGTTGATTTAATTACCATTATCCTTCACAATATCCTGTTTGGACTAATTGGGGAATCATCCATCTCTGCTTCTTTTGGATTTAGATATGTCCTAGTATGGAAAGTTGCCATATGTCCTCTCCAAGTCCCGAGTGATCTCAGACTTCTTGTTTTAGGGATTCTCTTTTCCTCTCCTACCCCAGGCCTTAGTTTTTCATCCTGCCCAGGACTGATCACTTCACCATCCATCCCTCCGCTGAAAATTCCACAGGTTCATTTCTTTAATAGAAATCACTAGTGTGGAGGTGGCAAGGTCAGCTGGTGAGATCATTTATTTGTCAACATTTTTCTCAAATAGCCTCCCACTTAATAATTATAGTGGCCTCTGTTTATATAGACGACACACTGAGGTTTACAAAGAACTTCCTTAACAACCACCTTGTGTTCCCATTTTATAGATGTGGAAATTTAGGCAAAGGTAGGCTATATGACCAATCTATGTAACACAACCAGTATTGAAGTTACTTTTAAAAGTTATTCTTTTTAATGTGCGGCTTTGCTTCTGAGAATCATTCAACCTTGGTATTGAAAGGAAGCTTAATCCTTCCTTTGAAGGATCTTATCCTTCCCATTCAGTGCTAAAATCCCCTTTATAATGCCTTGGAATGTGGTTTATTTATGGCAGGGAGAAAGACATGAGTCTTTCCAACACCCTTTCAAGCCAACAGCTCTAGCTCCACTGGATAGGATGGATAAGGATAAATAAGTGTTTGTTGCTATCATTAACAAAGGCTTGTTTCAGTTTTAAAAAATAACTATCGTGTCATAAAGATCATTGTTTCCTTTAGTGTCCTCTCCATCCCTTCTCCACTTTTCTCTTCCCTTTCCTCTTCCCTTCCTATCTTCCTTTTTTTCCCCTTCCCCCTTCTTTCCCTTCTCCCTCCCCTTTCCTTTCCTTTTCCCTTCTCTTCTCCCTTCCCTTCCTTTACCCCTTCTTTTTCTTTCCCCTCCACTTCTTCCTCCTTCTCCCTTTTCTTTCCCCTCTTCTTTTCCCTTCTATTCCTCCTTTCATTCTCCCTTCCCTTCCCTTGAATTCCCCCTTCCCTTCCCTTCCCTTCTCTCTCTCCTTTCTTTCCTTTCCTTTCCTTTCCCTCTTCTTCTTTTCTGCCTTCCCTTCTCTTTTCCTCCCTTTTCCATTTTCCTTTTCTTCCTGCCATCCCAGAAGACAGTTTTTCTTTCCTTTCAGAACACATTCCAGGCAGTAGTATATACTGATCCTCTGGTACCCCACTTCCTCTTTTCTCTCTACCTTGGGTCATAAAGATGTAGCCTGGGTTTCAAAAAAGCCCTCCCTTTTCAGGCCATACTCCAGTCTGTACTGAAGAATGAATCAGAATTTCACATTCCCCCTTCCACTGATTCATGGGAAGATACATGTAAAAGGGGTGATCACTTCTGTGTCAATCTTAAGCATGTAAGACATGGAAAGCTGGGCCTCATCTCTCAGAAGCCTTCAATCAGAGCCCAGTTTTCTTATAAGAACTAGACAGGACCATTCCACCCAAAGGGACAGCCAGAGCCCTTGCCACTCCCTCTCACAATTCTCCTTGAGATCCACTTCCCCATAGAGTCAGGAAGAGTCAAATCTGACCTCAGAGACTTACTAGCTGTATGATTCTGTAAAAAAGTCACTTCCCCTCTATCTGCCTCTTTCTTCATATGTAAAATGAGAATAAAATAGTACTGATATCCTAGGCCTATTGTGAGGGTCAATTGAGATAATCATTATAAAGTACTTGGAATAGTGCCCAGCAAATAGTAAGTGCTTTATAAATGTTGGCTATTATCTTTGTCCTTGGATCCTTGGAAATCATCTGGGCAACTCTTTCCATAGGACCTCATATCCCAAAGACAGAAACCAAACTATCACTGCCTCGTAATGAAGCACTTGGTAGTTGAGCCAGGCATACCAGGAGTGCCCCAGGAGAAACGCCATCCTAAATCAAAGATATTGCAACATCCTTATTGTAGGTGGAGTTATTTCTACCCATCCGAAACAGCATTCATTTAGTAATAGCAAGGAATTGATTCGATTTCCTTTTATCATCACTTTAGCTCTAAGATTACTCCTCAATCTAGTGCACTGGGGTTCCTCTGTCTATGACCAAAGCAGAGACTTAATTTGTATATCTTTCCCGGCTGACAAAAGATGCTTTAAAAAAATCTCATCAGGGAAGTAATGAAACAGACTTGAAGAATAAGAAACAATGAGAAATTACAGGAATTCCTGTAGGCTTTATTATTACACGTTCACAAAATCAAATTTAGCCAATACTGATTCAGGGCCTACTATGTGAAAGGGCCTGTTATCGGCAGACTGGGGGAAAAAAAAAAAGATAAATATAGCTGAGTCCACAGAGAGATATCTGTAGAGAAAGACCTCTACGTGTATATCAGAAGAAGGTATAGGTTTCTGGGGGAAAACTCTGAGCTCCCCAAGACATCTCCAAAGGAAGGGGAAGAGGAGTAAGGGGAGGCAGCAAGCAGAAACAGCCTCTTCTACCATTCTTCTCATGGGCTGGTCTTCACTTCTGTTGCTGGGGCCAATTCAGCAGCCTCCAGAGCAGCAGCCAGAGCCACCCCGGCTTACAGAGGTCTGGGATCTCTGGCTGCCATTATCTCCACAGCAGCAGCAGCCCCTACGTCGCCTGCGGCGCCGGGAAGGTAGGCAGCAGCCTCCGAAGCATCCCGTAGAACTAGACCCGCAGCAGCCTGTGGACCCACAGCATCCTCCAGAGCTAGATCCGCAACATCCTTCAGAGCTGGACCCACAGCATCCTCCAGAGCTGGACCCACAGCAGCCTCCTGAGTTGGATCCACAGCAGCCACTAGATGAAGGAGCTGGAGCGGGGGCTGGCATAGGGGTCGAAGAAGAGCATTGGGGATAGCCTTTGATAGGAGCCTGGGAAGACATCTTTTTACCGTCTAGGTAAACCTAGAAGAAAGTGCCACATATAAAATACAAGTTGTTTTTTTTTTTCCTTTCCAGACCTGGAACTTGGCCATTCTTGAGGTACAGTACAACTGGCATATTAGACTCATTCCATGAAAAGTCTCCCAGACAGAACAACCTTCAGCAATACATCCTTCTGGTTAGATACCAGACTATAGATTGAGAGCCTGAAGGATTTATAGAGAAACTATCTCTATAAATGACCTAATATTTTACAGATGAAGAAACCAAGGTCTAGGGAAGACTTGTCTACAGTCATACACATGAAAAGTGAACAAGACAGTATCTATTTTTAGAGTGGATATTTTCTACAAGGAGCCAATAATTTGCCACTGATCCCAAAAAGTCTTGAAGGGTAATATAAAATGAAATATTGTAGATGTTACTAGATACATATACACATAAGGGCAAACAATTATAGATAATATGTATGTGCAATATGGCTATTATATTCAATCCTATAATAACATTATATATGTAGTATATAGTATACATACATACACAATACATATATACATACATACATATTCTTAAGATGTTCTTAAGGCTATAAAAAATAGAGTATTTTGGACAATTCTTCCAAACTTTGTTTTTCCTCTCTCCTATTCTCTCTTGCCTCATCTTCCTATTTATCCCATAAAGAGGGATACTTATAAGGCGTCCCACAAGGAGTACAACATAATGGAACAGAAAAAATACTAGTATACAATACAGAAGAATTTAGGATCTAGTCCTTTTTTTTATATATACCATTAAATAGGCAGAAGAAATTGCAATGTGACTTTAACCCACACCATGTCTTTTGGACTCAGTTTCCTTATCTGTCAAATAAAAGAATTGGCCTTGGAGATCTTTGAAGTCCCAGCCAATTCTAACCTTCTAAAACTCTCCATCCCATAAGTTACTTCTGACATCTCCATCCTCACTCCCCTGTTCCTTTGTCTTTGATTCTCCACAGCCCTCTCCTTCCAAGTCCCTCTTTGAGACTTACCTTGCACTGATTCCAGGGGAAATTTCACACAGTTCTTCAACCAAAGGACTTTGTCACTTCTAGAGCAATGAACTGAGTGGCAACCAGGTAGAAGACTTTTTATACAGGTTCTAGACTGCCACCTGGCTAGTGAAAACATGAGCTCCTACTATGAGGGAGGGGCCTCTTTCACAATATGCATGCCCTGGTGACAGCTCATGTCCCCAAGCCAAATTCTTCCATCACTCATGTCCTGCACAGTGAGTATTGTAGGTGGTGCACGTGGAAATTCAAATCACTCCAGAGAAGTGCCAGGTTGCCTCTGGCATGTTGATTTTTTCCAACATGGCTCCACTCAGCAGGAAGGAAGCTCTGTGTGTGTCTGTGTCTATGTCTGTGTCTCTGTGTCTCTTGAAAAAGATACACTTGTGTTGGATTGAGATAAGAGGGAAAGGTAAAAGAGTCTGGGGCTGTTTTCCTTACTTGTACTTCTCTTACCTTGCAAGTTCCTGGGACTATGCTCCTGACCATTTATATATCTCTATATTAAATTGTCAACTTAGCATTATGTTTTTTTAATTGGTTATTTTGGTTCATGTCTTTGTAAGTGTAATCTTGGTTTTCTACTGCCAGTTGTTTGATTAGCCCAGTGCCAATCAAATAAATGATGCTTCAGAGCATCATGAATATAAAAATGCAAGGGACCTCTCTTTACAAAATGCAAAGTACTCTTTACACATGAGGAAACAGATGCCCCAAGAGGTTGAATGGTTTACCTAAAATCACATAGGTAGGAAATGTTAGGGACAGGAATAAAACCTGGTTTCTCTGACTCTCTATCTCATTGCCATCTAATGGTCTTATTTAATAATGAAGGTAGGCATGGAGGGATTATACATGAAATAAGTACTCACACTAATGAAATTACACATCTTTGAAGAAATGACATCAATATATAGGTCCCTACTGCTGTTTCCATGATGCTGAACTATCTAGTATGGGGGATTCGGATCATTCTATATTGTTTTCTTTTTCTCTTTGGGGACAAAAAGTGTCTCATGACAGACTAGATATACAATTACAAAGGCAAAAAACTTCTTGGAAGACCTGGGGAGCAAAGGCATGATAAAATATGTTCTGGGGATAACAGAATCTTTGTGTTCAGAGAGACCATCTAGGTCCTTAAATCCAATCTCCTATTTGCTTTTGAATTAATGAATAAATCAGAGGGGTCCAAAACTGAAAATTTAGGAAAATTCAGTGCCATGAAGAAAACAAAAAAAAAGAAAATAGAGAAAATAATGACATTTCAATTTCAGGTGGTTGGCCTGAGAATTAGTATTACCTATTATATACACATAGAAGAATTTGAACCAAGACCAGGCTTGATTTCATCAGGGGGCAAAGTGGGAGTTGGTGTAAGGGAACATAAAGAAGCAAGGAGAAGGGGACAGAATCTGTCCAGGAAACTTATGTCCAATTGTAAAATGGGGAAGGAGATGAAAGGATTTGGTACAAATATCCTGTTGGAGATTATGCTTAATTGTGAAAGACTCATGATATCTTGGCTAGCTTATTGGATATAGCTTCCCAGCATGACTTAGTGAGCAGGTGAGTAGTGACTAACAATACACCACAACTGTTAGACAAGAATCCTCTGATTAAAAGTCTTCTGTGGTAATTGATTAAGCAGGTGAGTTTAATCAATTAATCAATCAATAAGAGTTCATTAAACCACTAGGGGCAGCTACGTGTTATGGTTCACTATAACAAACTCACATACAGGATCCTTATGCCTACATAAGGATCCTTGCAAGGGTATATTAACTTAAAAAACTACATATTAACATTATGTATGTTCTATTATATTTTTTATTTATTTTTGGTAAGTATTTCTTAGTTACATTTTAATGTATTTCTGGTCTCACTCTGGAGTGTTCTGGACTGCACAGAGAACCAGTTCTGGTGTAATGGACAGAGTGCTGGAGTTATGGAGACTCCAGAGTTTAATAGGGTCCCAGATAATTAATAGCTGGGTTATGACAAGTCATTAAACATCTCTCACTATCAATTGTCTTATCTGTAAAATGGAGATATTAAGGGCATCTACCTCCTAGAGTTGTTTGTGAGCCTCACATGGGTTAACATGAATAAATAAGTCTTTGTAAACCATAAAGTATATAGATGCTAGCTATTATTAGGTATGTGCATTCTTCTTATTAAACATTTATTACATATCAAATATCATACTAGGCTCTGGGGATACCAATACAAGTATTATTTATAATTACTTCCCCTACCACAAGCCTTTTGAGTGACTTTTGAAAGGTGAAGAAACCTGGCTCAGCCTGAAGAAAACATCACTTTTGTCTGTACATGGATAGTCAAAGTCCCAGAGCCAGCTGTTGGCCAAGTGGGCACAGCTTATCCCACTTCTCTGCTATCACCTTGAGCCAGCAGTCCCATTTTCCCAAAAGGAACACTTTCTTCTTTCCCAAATTAGTCTCATTAGGAGTTCTCTTGTGCAATTTTGATAAATTTACAATGGAACCTATCATTAAGAATTTGGGAAGAGTGGACCAAGACTCTCTGCCTCCTAGCACATTCTGAGCACCTAAACTTATCTAGCACAGATTGAGCATCTAAACTGATTCCATATGAGGTACAGTTGTCCCTTACACACTTGCTCAGAAGCCAAGCCAGATTCTGGAGCACAGGGGAAAGAACATAATGACAGACAACATGTCCCCCAAGTTGAGGACAGAGCAAAGAAGTGGGCTTGGTCATTTGCAAATCATCCCTTATGGTACAGGAAAAAGAGAAAAGAAAGGAGATGATGGCTTGAGGGGAGAAACAGGCTAAGGGAACAAGGAACAAATTGGAGACAGCAAATACAGGAGATTATAAGCTTTGTTAACAGTCAGTAATTAGAGATGAGCATTTTAATGCCAAGGATTCCACCAAAATGTATGTGAGAGGGAGTCAACTTATCAGCAAACAGAAAACTTGGGTATCTGAAGGTCAATCAATCAAACACTTATTAAGCACCTCCTATGTGCCAGGCCCTGTGCTGATGCTGGAGATTTAAAAAAAAAAAATTCAAAGGAGTTTACAATCTAATGAGGGAGACAGTATGCAAACAAATATATACAAAATGAACTATATATAGGATAAGTAGGAAATAATGAATAGAGGGAAGATTATTGGAATTAAGATGACTTGGGAATGGCTTCCTTCAGGAGGTGGGGTTTTAGTTGAGATTTAAACTAGAGATCGGTAGTTAGAGTCAAGGAGGGATTCCAGGCATGGAGAACAGTCAGAGGCAATATCTAAAGCCAAGAGATGAGGATCTTGTTAGTTAAGTGATTATCCAACCAAGATAGAAGAATAACGTGTAAGAAGAACGGAAAGGTAGGAGCGACTAGGTTTCAAAAGGCTTTATTTTATATTTCCTTCTGGGCAATAGGAAATCATTTTAATTTATTGAGGGCATCTGGATAATACTATGGATGGATTGTCCAGCCTAAAATCAGGAAGACTCAGGAAGACTTATCTTCCTGATCAGATCTGGTCTCAGACATTTATTGGGCAAGTCACTTATCCCGGCTGACCTCGGTTTCCCCATCTGTCAAATAAGCTGGGAAAGGAAATAGCCAACCTCTTAAGTATCTTTTCCAAGAAAACCCCAAATGAGGTCACAGAGTCAGACATGACAGAAATGAGTAAATGTAATCTATTGAGTAGGTTGGGGTGGTAATGGGGGTGGTGGTGATATGATCACTTTAGTGCCTAAATGGTGGATGGATTAGAGTGAGGAAAAGACTGAGGCAGCCAAATCCCCCAAAAGGCTATTGCAATAATCCAGGTATGAGGTGATGAGGGTCAGCAACAGAATGGTGTCAGTGTCAAAGATAAGAGGGTTTATTTAAGAGATGTTGCACAATGAGATGATTGAAGTAAGATGATCCTGTGATGGAGAGCCATCTACACCCAGAGAGAGGACTGCGAAAACTGAATGTGGACCACAACATAACATTCTCACTCTTTTTGTTGTAGTTCATTTGCATTTTGTTTTCTTATTCATTTTCTTTCCTTTTTGATCTGATCTTTCTTGTGCAGCAAGATAATTGTACAAATATGTTTACATATATTGGATTTAACATATACTTAACATGTATAACATATATTGCACTACTTGCCATCTGGGGGAAGGGGTGGGAGAAAGGAGGCGAAAATTTGGAGCATAAGGCTATGCAAGGGTCAATGTTGAAAAATTATCTGTGCAAATGTTTTGAAAATAAAAAGCTTTCATAATAAGAAAAAGAGATATTGCAGAGGTGAAGATGGCATATCTGAGAGAAGCTGGAAAGATGAAATTGACAGACAACAGCTTGGGTATGGGAGAAAGAGAAACACAAAAGAATCCTGGATGATTTCTAAAATGTCCTAGTCTGGGGGACTGGAAGATCAAAGCAAAAAGAGCCTTTTGTTAAAAGCTGAGGTACTATAAGGGTTGTTCCTAAATTCAGGTCTCAGGAAAGAAAGGAAATGAGAAGCTATACTCTTAGAGGGATCATTGATTCTTTTGATCTTGTCAAAGCTGTTCCTCTGGATGAAGGGAAACAATTTATCAACAGCCCCCAGATCCCTCTATATCAGCCATTGCTGAAGCCCCAGATTGTTCATTTCTCCGACCGATGCTTTCAGTGTCCTAGCAGAAAAAAACTCTAGTGTCTATGCTTATGGGATCTCCTTGGATTGTTGGTAAAGAGGTAGCCAGGGCAATCCCCAGACTTAGTGCTTCAACTTCTGCCAGATTTAAAATGGCAGCATCTTATACATCTTCTGTAGCTAGAATCACAGGGAGAAAATAACTTAACAGGAGGATGGTATGGAAATGTGGGAGGACAATTTTGAGAGAGAGCATTGCAGATGGCTTTGGCAAAGAGGTTGGCAGTATTTCTGACTTCATTGGTAGGATATTTCTGTGACTTCAAAGGAGTTGAAAGATATACACAAGAGGTTAAGATTTCCATAAATGAGTGATCTCCTTATATTTCAATTTGAAATAAAATTCTTAATACATTTTAGTTATGAGCAAACAAATTTTAAAAATATAAGCCCTAGAAATTACAAACAAAAAATAAGTCTATGTTGATTAATGTTACTGAAGAGTTTATATCCTATTGACTTCATTTGGTTCCAATAACTTCTCAATAACTTTAAAGCCATTAGCTATCTCCTCCCCCCTCCTTTTTACTTTACCAATCACAGAATCAGAGAATTTCAAAACAAGAAGGAACTTCTTAGATGAAAAAGATTTCTCTCCATAGCATACCAGAGAAGTGGTCAACCAGCCCTTTTGTGAAGATCTGCAGGAAGGGGGAAGCCATTATGTCCAGGAACATCTAATTCCACCTTGGGATATCACTCTGATTGTTAGGAAGTTTTACAAGCCTAGATGTGCATCTTTTTCTCTTCTACCCTAGGGCTCTTAATTTTGCTTTAAAGGAGCCAAGCTGAAGGAGGTTAATCCTTCTTCTTTTTGACAACTCTTCAGATTTGTAAAGATAGCTAATTGGTTCCAGGGCTGAATCTTGTCTTTTGGAACTTAAACATCTCTTCTGTTGTTTATTTTGGCCATGTCAGATTCTTTGGGGGGTTTTTTGGCAAAGATGCTGGAGTGATTTGCCCTTTCCTTCTATATCTCATTTTACAGAAGAGGAAACTGAGGCAAATAGGGTTAATTGACTTACCCAGCTAGTAAATATCCCTATTTTCTTCAATTGACTGAACCCTGAATTCCTTCATCAAACTTATCACTTTCTGACTGTTCTCCAAAATGATTTGTTTGTTTCTGGTTTTATTTTTGTTGTAGTTGTTGTTGTTTTAGTTGGGGGAGAAGAACTGGACCTATGATTTCATTGGTAGAATGTTCCAAGTTTTATCTCTGCTACATATTGGCTGTATGATTCTGGCAAGTTATTTAACCTTCCAATGCTCCAGGAAACTCTAAGACTATAAATTGCAGAACAGAGTAGGTGGTGCCCTTTGTTGGGAGAGGGAGTTGTCCCATCTGGAGTTCCCTTTACCAATAGATGCACAGATATGGGGGAGGGGAGGGACCAGAAGATTTTCTGGCAGTTGTAATTTATAGTCTTAGAGAATTACTTACAGCACGGAGAGGTTTTTGTTTTGTTTTGGGTGGAGTTGGAGGCAATGAGGTTAAATGACTTGCCCAGGGTCACACAACTATCTGAGGTCATATTTGAACTCAGGTCTTCCTCATTCCAGAGCCTATCAACACTATTACCTAGTTTCCCCAAATGCCTCACTCCCAAGTGAGAGTTTAATTGAATTGCCCAAAATGACACAGCCATTCTGTGGGGAGTATAACTTGAACTCAGACCTTCCCAACTTTAAGGCCAGCTCTCCTATTAATATAATATCTAAAATGTGATGTATAGATCTTTATATAATAATCTGAGGAGGATCCAACACAGAGGGATTATCATTTTCCTAGTCCAGGAAACTATACTTTTATCCTCTCTATAAGGTGAATTCCCCCAAGACTTCTTGTTCTTATTGCTTTTCTTGTCTTGATACTCTTACTTCATGAATGTCTCCCTACCTCCAATTTTCAGATTGGACCTCTACTGTCCATCCCATCCTCCAAGATCTTCAATCTTCTGAAGAAGAAATGTTTGTGCTCCCTCTCCTCCATCTCACTGCCAGGAGATACCTTCCTGGACAGTTGACTAGAGAGGTCTGCAAGGATTCAGGTAACCTGAGAAGGCCTGGGAGATAAGGCCTTTTATACTGTTAGTTTTGTGGGCTCTGACCCATTTGTGAGAGGGCTGGCTCTTTCACAATGGGCAATGAGGAGATCTTTCACATTCCAAAGGCCAATACTTTTAGCCCACACATAGAAACTTGGAGTTCATAGGAGGCACTGAGCAGAATTAGGTCAAATTGTGTCTTTGTCCAGAAAGATAGTGTGGCAGATCTTAAAAAATTGTATAGACCTTCTCCACATGGTCCTATCACCAAGTTCATAGGCAGCTCTTCTGTGTGCCATATTTACAGGGATATGCAGAAGATGGTTTCTAAGAAAAGAACATTATCAGAATAACATCACAAGCTTAAAATATAATGTTCTCTTTTAGAATGAAGATTGTGTTATAGAATCACTTACCTTGTCCAGACCAACCTAGTATCTTCATTCTTGAATGGACCAAGAATTCTAGGAATGACAAGTAGGGACAATATGGGGACAGGATCTTCTTAATTGTTTTGAACAAGAGAAGTCATCAATAATAACACCATAAGCAGTGACAATAAAACGAATAAGGTAACATATTTGTTCCACGATGAGAAGGGAGAGATGTGCCCATTTTAACTTCCAGTGTGATACTCTTTGGAAGGATAAGTACAACAACTGAGGATGCATAAAGTTATAACTTCATAGAATTAAATGTAGATTCACACCAAAGACTATGCTATGGGGCTTTGTCTTAGAGTGGTGACATGCAGGGATGATAAACTTCATCTCTTTCTTACATTCTATAATTAAGTCATGAAGGCCTTCTTTCTTTTCCTTTCACATGACACTCCATTCTTCAACTCCAGGCCTTTTTTCTGCCCATCCCCCATGCATGAAATGCCTTCTTCCTTACCTATACCTTCTAGCTTCCTTTAAGACTCAGCTCAAAGAACTATGGAGACTAAATGTGGATTCAAGCATAATATTTTTACATTGTTGTTGCTGTTGCTATTTGTTTACTTTTTTTTCTTTCTCATGCTTTCCCCCCCTTTTGATCTGATTTTTCTGGCACAGTATGATGAATATGGAAGTATGTTTAGAGGAAATGCATATGTTTAACGTATATCAGATTGCTTGCTGTCTTGGGGAGGAGGGAAAGGAGAGAGTGGGAAAAAAATGTGGAACAAAAGGTTTTGCAAAGGTGAGTGCTGAAAACTATCTTTGTGTGTATTTGGAAAAATAAAATAGCATTAAGAAAAAGGACTCGGTTCAAACTCCACCCTGTATAAAAAGAATCTTCCTCAGATTTCTAGTGTTTTTCCTTTAGAAAATGCCTCCCATTTACATTGTATTTACAATCTATCTATATATCTTCTATCAATTATATCTATATCATATCTATGTACATGTCTATATCATATGTCTGTAATGAGGAAATGAGGAAACTGAGACCCAGAGAACTTAGAAACATCATTTTATTATCCTAGGTCTCGGTCCCCTCCTTTCTAAAATGACTACAAGGTAGCAAGAAACTGGAAACTGAGTGGATTCCCATCAATCGGAGAATAAGTTATGGTATATGAATGTTATGGAATATTATTGTTCCATAAGAAACAATCAGCACGATTATTTCAGAGAGGCCTGGAGAAACTTACATGAACTGATGCTAAGTGAAATGAGCAGATCATTGTTTATGGTAACAAGAAGATTACATACCATGATCAATTCTAATGGACATGGCTATTTTCAACAATGAGATGATTCAGGCCAGTTCCAATGATCTTGTGATGAAGAGAGACACCTATACCCAGAGAGAGAACACTGGAAATTGAGTGTGGATCACAACATAGCATTTTCACTCTTTTTGTTGTTTGCTTGCATTTTATTTTCATTCTAATTTTTTTTTATTTTTCTTATGCAGCAAGATAATGGTATAAATATGTATGCATATATTGGATTTAACATATATTTTTTTACCATGTTTAACATATATTGAACTATTTGCCATCTAGAGAAGGGGGTGAGGAAAGGGAGGGGAAATTGGAACACAAGATTTTGCAAGGGTTAATGTTGAAAAATTATCCATGCATATGCTTTGAAAATAATAAAAAGCTTTAATAAAAAAATAAAATGACTACAAGAACAAAAGCAATAAAGATCATATGATTATCTCAATAGATGTAGAAAAAACTTTTGACCAACTACAACATTAATTCCTATTTTTTAAAAAAATACTAGAAAGCATAGGAATAAATGGAGCTTTCCTTGAAATGATAAGCAGTATCTATTTAAAGCCATCAGCAAATATTTTCTTTAGTGGAATAAGCTAGAAGTCTTTCCAAAGAACTTATGATGAAAAATTCTATCTACCTTCAGAGAAAAAATGATGGAGTCTGAATAGAGATTGAAGCATATTATTTTTACTTTATATCTTTGGAGTTTGGGGGGAGGATCTGTGTTTTCTTTCGCAACTTGGCTAACATTGAAATGCTTTACATGACTGTATATATATAATATACATCAAATGACTCACCTTTTGAAGGAGAGGCTAGGAAGGGAGGGAGAGAATTAGAAACATTTTTAAATGAATATTTAAAACTTTTGATCACATGTAATTGAGGAAAAATAAAATAAAAATTAGGTGTATTAAAATGGGTACAATAATACTTGTCCTACTTACATCATAAGGATATTTTGATGTGTCCAAGATTACATAAATTTAGTCCAATTTGATTGAATTCACTAAATATTTATATTAATGTCTCTGTTCTAGCCACTCTGACAGTCACTGGGGATCCAAACATAAAGTGGGTTGTATCTGCTTTCAAAGAACTTATATTCTGTTGGATAGGGAAAATAGAATATGTTCTATCAGAAAAGAACAGAACACATAACCCAGGCTAGAAATTCAAGTTTCTGATTCCTAGTCTAGTACTTTCCCACTTTTAGCTGGCTGCTGTCAACAACAACATATATTTGTGTGTATGTATATCGGTGTGTGTATATGCTTGTATATATATATATATATATATATATATTTTGTGTGTATATATATATATGTATATATAATACATTCAGAATTTCTATTGAGTTCTGGGTTAAATAAGTTGATTTTTGATGCTTGGATAGTTTTTTTTCCCCTCATTTTGCCTGTTGAGTTCCTACTCAACCTTTAAATTCCAATTCACATGGCACCTCTTGCAGGAAGTCTTCCTTAATGCCCTTGATCAATGATCTTGGCCCTCAGAGGGCCACAACATTCTAGTCATGTTGGTTGTATAAATATTATTATACACATTTTAGAATGGAAGGACCTAAGGTACAGAGAAACTAAAACCAAATACATATTGTAAGATGAGGGCTTCCCAAGGGTAGGAATATTTTGGCCTTTCTTTGAACCTCCAGTGCCTGGCATATATGTTTTAATAAATGCTTGTTGAATTTACTTAAGTGAATTCTCAAAAGTCACAAAACTAGAGACTATGCTATACTTAAAGACATGAGCAGAATGAGGATCAATGGGAAAAAATGACAGAGAGGCAGATTTAAGAATGGTTGTAAGAAAAATAACTTCCTAATAATCAGAGGCATATAAAAGTAGAAGCTTGGTAGGTAGTACTCTCCTTCACATGAAAATCTTTGAGCAAAGGCTAAATTATAGACTTTTGGATATATTATGGAGGACATTGTTTAAATATAGGTTAGACCAGGACTTTTTGGATCCTGAGAGTCTGAGAATCTATGAATTTTAAATCCCTGTAGCACTTAGCAGTGCTATGCATAAAAAATAAATTAAAAACAAATAAACAAAATACAACAACAAAACAAAACAAACAAACAAACAACAACAACAACAAAAACAATGTGCTGAGTGAAGTGAGCAGAACCAGATCACTGTACACAGTAACTACAAAATTATATTCATGATCAAATGTGATGAATTTGGTTCTTCTCACTAACGCAGTAATTCAAGGCAATTCCTATAGACTTGAAATAGAAAATGCCAATCACATCCAGAAAGGGAACTATGGAGACTGAATATGGATCAAAGCATAGTATTTTCACCTTTTTGTTTGTTTCTCACTTTTTCCCTCTTTTGGTCTGATTTTTCCTGCATGACATGACAAATATGGAAATAAGTTTAAAAAGTAACATATTTAACCTGTATGAGATTGCTTGCTGTCTTGGGGAGGGGAGGAAGTAAAGGAAGCAGGGAGGGAAATTTGGAACACAAAATTTTACCAATATGAACAATGAAAACTATCTTTACATATATTTGGAAAAGTAAAATACAACTGAGGAAAAAATAAATCGATCAATGTGTCTTCCCCTTCAATTTATCTTTGGCACAGCTACTAAAATGATTTTCCTAAAGTTCAAATCTGATCATGTTGCTTTCCTATTCAATAAATTCTAGTGGCTTACTAGTATCGTTAAATTGAATATAAATTACTTTTTGGGGATTTAAATATATTTACAACCTAGTCACTATTTACCTTTCCTTTCTTATTGTATATTACTCTTCTCCACACATTCAGAGGTCTTTCTTATTTGCTATTTCTCATATATTGCACTTAATCTCCCACCTCCACACCTTTGTACTGGCTATCCCCAATGCATCCTTGTCTCACTTTCATTTTTCAGATTTTGGAATTTCCTTCGAAGTTCAACCCAAACAATACCTTAAACATCAGACCTTTCCCAATGCCTCCAGTTGCTGGTGCCTTCTTCAAAATTGCTTTCTATCTATTGCATATTTACTATGCATATATCCATATATGCACATGTTGTCTTACCTGGCTGACTATAAAATTTTTTACAAGAGCTTCTGTTTTATCATCCTTGACACCTATGTACAGTGCCTAGTACATAGCAAGTGCTTAATAAATGCCCATTAATTGATTGATTAAATAGGAATCTAATCATCTTTTTCAATATTCTTTTTTTAGGAAAATACACTTTTGAGTTCCAAACATCAAACCTTAAACTTTTGGAATAAAATGTACTTTTTAGCTGGGGATTGTCTATACCTGGCCCCAAAATGAAGGATACAATTCCCTCATTTTACTGATATGGAATCTGAGACCCAGAGAACTTAATAGCCTCATTCAATATAATAACAAATTAGCAGTGAAGTTGGGACTCCAATGTAATTCCCCCACTCTGTGCTCTCTCCACTATCCTTTTTTCTTTGCTACTCATGATTTTTTAACTACAGGTAATGAGAATTTTTTTGTTCTATTGCCAACAGTTTGATATAGCACCTTCTTACAGCATTATTTTATGCCTTGGTAAAGTCTACTGATTTCCAGGATTTCAAATGAGACTTTATCATTCATTCATTCTAGAAATTGTAGTAAATGCGATGAATCATTGTCTGATTCACATCTCCTGCATCATTTAGGAGTAAACTATCTCCTTATTAGCCCATCATATGAGATAATGTAGTATAAAGTGGTTTGCTAGTCTAAAAGTTTTATATAGATATAGATGTCAGCTCTTATTATCATTATTATTAGCCTGAATAATCAAGAGTCTGTGGTGCTTTATACAATGTGGTTTAATTACTTTGAAATGAGATCAGTTAATTTAAATTCCAGCCATTCTATTCATTTTAATGAATTTTTTTTAAGTAGGATGAACAAGGTAACATAGAAAGACTGTGAAGAAATGATACTACATTGCCTTCAAAGAGTTTATGATCTACTGAGAGGATATGGCATGTGGAAAGATAAATATAGTGCAAGGAATACTGTGAGAGGAGCAAAAGAGAGAGTCAGGCAAAGTATTTTAGGAAAATCCAATGAAGAAGTGTATTGGTCCCAGACACACATTTCTAGGTCCTGAGTTGGATAATGCCGATAAGGCAGCCTGGGTAAATGGAGTACTGCATGTATATCCATGATATCCATCCCATTGCTTATTCCTGTTTTTACCCCAAGAACTCTCACTTTAGGTAACAGCTACACTTAGCCTCTAAGATTCTTTCCAACTCTGTTTTAAGAACTCAGAATATCTCCTTCTACCTCCTGTCTCATATTTCAAAAACTGAGAAGAGATCCTGGATTGTAACCCAGCAGTTTCTCTGACTATCTGGGACCATATCACTGAATCTGTATCTCTGGCTCTGTTTCTCTCTCTCTCTCTCTCTCTCTCTCTCTCTCTCTCTCTCTCTCTCTGTTTCCATCTCTGTCTCCCTGTCTCTGTCTGTCTCTGTTTCTCTCTCTCTCTTTCTCTGCCTATTTTTCTGTCCATCTGTCTATCTCCCTACCCACTCTGTTTATCTACCGTCTCCCTATCTTCCTGTCTCTCTATCACTCTACATACCATCTTCCTATCTTCTTATCTATCTCTGTTTCCCAATCTATATATCTGTTTATCTATTTTTATCAAGAATTTATTATGTGCCATATCTCAAGGTAAGTGTAGGGGTACAAAGACAAAAATAAAGGAAACAAATCCTCCCTTTGACATGTCACATTCTATAGGGTGAGACAACATGTGCATGTATGAAAACTATGGACACAGCAAATACAAGGGCAGTGATGTGGGGAAGGCACTACTGATAGCTGAGGATCAGTGGTGGTGACAGAAGGCTTCACATGGAAGGGGGTACTTGAGCTGACTTTAGAAGAGAACAAGGGCTCCCCTGAGGTGGAGGTGAGTAGGAAGTAAATTCCAGGCATGGAGGGCAGTCCTTGCTCAGCCTGTACTGTTAGGAGTAGAGCTTAGGATCATCATTATTCAGAGCTAAAGAGGATTTTCAAGATCATCCAGTCCAATCTCTATTCCTTGCCAGGTTTGAGGTCAAACTTAACTGGAAGTTCTCTCTGTGAATCTCTGTCTTTGTCTCTGTCTCTGTCTTTGTCTCTCTCTGTGTCTGTCTGTCTCTCAAGACTCCTTCAAATATGAGACAAATACCAAAGCTGCAAAGAAGGTAAATCTAACGACTTCTCTCTGGTCTTGCAGTCATTTCTGCTGAACAATTCCCTCTGCTGGCTGAAAGAAGTGCTGCTTTCCCAAAGCAACAGAGACCAAGAATCATGGAGCCTGAGTCACTAGATATGACTAAGTGTCTTTTCCAGGTGTCTGGACTTGGTGGTGAAGCTCATTTTCTGGGAACAAAGCCAGCTAAGCATGACTGCTCAAGGGAACTCTGGGATTGTTGCCTTTCCCACAATGGCTCAGCAAAGTCACATGTTATCTATGAGAAGAATGCCAGGGCTCCCTGCAAGCCCTCGGGCTGGAGGCAGTGATTCCATGAGTGCTTCTAGAGTGAGCAATAGAGGGAAAGGAGACTGTTTAATCCTTGAAGAGCATTCAAAATCATGAGGTCAATAAACATGGGTGGGGCAAAGGGATAAAAATAATAAGGGAAGTCTGGGGAATCTGACTTCTGGGTATCATGGAAATATGCAACATGGTACCCAAATATGACAAGTGCTTCTATTTTCCTAGATGAAGACACTAGGAATTACCCAAACAACTCTAGGAGGAAGCCCTCACCTGAGAAGGTGTCAGCCAGACTCAGTCACACCAAGCAAAGACCTATAGGAAGAGACAGAGGGAAATAGCAGAAATCTGAGTTAGATTTTTGATACAAACAATATGGCTTCATGTCCTTGTTCTTTCTCATTGCTGATGTGTGATCTTGAGCAAGTCTTTTTCTCTTTGTTAATTTCAGTTTCTTTTACTATAAAATATAAAATACAGAGTAAAATCAAATGGTTTCTAAAGTGACCTCTGATTTGAAAGCCTATGAGATACTATTGTCCATTCAGAGGGGGAAGGGAGTCAATATTTATTAATACCAGGAACTGTACTAAGTGCTTCATAATTATCATCTCATTTGATCCTCAACAACTATGAGAGATAGGTCCTATTATCATTATTTTACAAATGAGGAAACTGAGGCAGGCAGAAGTTAAGTAATAGTAAACTATTTCTACTTTTCTTTCCTCTTTCCTTCAGTGCAGAATTTGAGATGTGAGCTGGCTTAGCTGTCTTTGCTTGGTGTGACTGAGTCTGTTAAGTGACTTGCCCAGGGTCACACAGCTAGGGAACGTTAAGTGTCTGAGATTAGATTTGAACTCAGATCTTCCTGACTTCAGGGCTGGTGCTCTATTCACTGCACCACCTAGCTGCCCCTACTCATTGACTTAATCAAGCTGTCTTAAACTGTTTAAAACCATTAACCATTGTTGAATCTGCAATCATATAGATGTAAATACTGTCTCTCATAGTGTGGATTCTGTCTCATTCAGACCTTCTCCTCTTTGGCTATACTGGTCCATGTCCTTTTGCACGTCCTCTATAGGGATTCTACCCAATATGCTGGGCTTCTTCCTGTAGGTTTCTTCAATTAATCAAAGTGTACTGTTGCAAGCATGCAGGCTATTTTCTCCTCCCTCTCAATATATGTGATAAGTTCATTTGATTTTTTTGGTCATTCATGTCTCTGACATTATCTTTAATGATATGTTTCGCCCTGTCAATAACAGAGATGTAACACTTTGGACTGCCATGCATTGCCTCATTGGTCTTAAAGTGATTTACAGTTTTGAACCTTAACAACAAAAATATGAGATGATCAATTCTGTGGTGGATTTGCCTCTTTTCAACAAGTGATTCAGGCCAATTCCAAAAGATTTGTGATGGAGATAGCCATCTGTAACTAGAGAAAGGACTATGGGGATTGAATATGGATCACAACATAGTATTTTCACCTTCTTGTTGCTGTTTGCTTGCTTTTTGTTTTCTTTCTCATTTTTTTTTCTGTTTTGATCTGATTTTTCTTGTGCAGCATGATAATTGTGGAAATATGTACAGAAGAATTGCACATTTTTAATATATATTGGATTACTTGGCTAGAGGAGGGGATGGGGAAGGGAAAGAGAAAAAAATGGAACAAGAGTGAATGTTGAAAACTATCTTTGAGGGGAAGCTAGGTGGTACAGTGGATAGAGCCTTAACTCTGAAGTCGGGAAGATCTGAGTTCAAATGTGGCCTCAAATACTTAACACTTCCTCGTTTTATGGCCCTTGGCAAGTCACTTAACCCTAATTGCCTCAGCCAGAAAAAGAACACTATCTTTGCATATATTTTGAAAATAAAAAGCTATTATTTAAAAAAAAATTGAGCCTTTTGAAAACTGCTGTATTCACAATCACATATACTATCATCATCAGAGTATTAGAATCGAAAAGATGAGTTTTTGTTTCAGGGAAAAGCTTGTGGTTATTCTGGGCCTATTCATTTCTTATCTGCAGGAAGTACCTAACAAAGATCTCTATACTGATGGCCTGTCTCCATGTTCTTCCTATCTAACTATATCATTAATGTCCAAGTATCATTTTTTCATCTCCTTCTTTTGTCCCATGTAGATAATTAAGCAAAAGTTTTCTGAATGATTGAGATTTATATTTTGAAGACCTTACATGCTGCAGATCTTGAGGCAATAAGCACAATGCCATCAGTGTCTGAAGGACTACATTAATGATAAAGAATCCTTCTTCCATTTCCTCCCTGCACTGAAAACTTGTAAGACAGTGACAAATATTTTGGTGAACGTGTTTTATTTTTTTCATGTGTGAAATTGATTATCAAAGACATGCCAAAAGAAATTATCTTTGTCATTACAATTTCCAGGGAACCTTTTGTGACTTTGAGATTTATGTGGGAAACATTCTGTAAAGTTTTTTCTACCTTATAGTCAACTGACAATCAGTATAGTGAGAGCTTGTGTTCATTCCACTTTTGAGCCAATTATGTGATTGTAAAGATGAATTCTGCTTATATTTAGAATATTATTATTAGAATATTTAGAATATTATTATTTGGCAGTCTGCTTCTTTTTAATATTTTCATTAACAATGCCTTCAGTACATATATAAATTATTCTCATATTTTACAAATATGAGAAAAACACATTCAACGTATTTCAATGCTTATACATCCATGATTTTTTTTCTCCTGATCTTATTACTCATTAGATTGTGAGTTCCTTGAGGTCAGGAATATTTTTGTCACTTTATATATCCCTAGTTTTGAAATGCCACCCCAATATCTCAACTAACCCTTGCCTAACTCTGGAAGCTTAGATAACTTAAAGTACAGGAAAACCCCTGGGCCAGAAAGGAAAACTGCTATTTCACTATAGTCCACATGACTTAACCTTTCTGTTCTCAAGGACAACATGAGACATCCTCTTTGTCTGTTGCAAAAACCCTTGATAGTTCTCTACCCCCTCTTACACCCCTTGTGCACAATGGTTAAGCACAAATTCAGCATACTGTGCTCAACTCCCCTGTAGGCACATCCTGTTGACCAGGGAAATTGCAGCAAGCTCCCCCTTCTCTTAGGCCCCAAAATGGAACATTTTGGGCCAAATAAGGCCTAAGGACATCCTGGTAGCCCCAGATAAGGAACTAGTAGCTGGCTTTTGCTTCTGTACAACTATTGCTTATTGTGATAAACACCCTCCCTCTTGCAGTTTTGCTTCTATAAGCCTGACTTTCCCTTTATTTGGGGCTGCTTGATTTGAAACTTCCCTTTGCAGCAGTGTACTTCAATAAAGCTCCATCTCTGCCTCGCTTATGTTTTGACACAACAGTTTTTAGCATAGTGCCTGACACATAGTAGGTGTATAATAAATTGACCATGGTTATCAATAACTTATAAATTACCAGATGCAATGGTCTTTTCTCTTCTTATCCTCTTGATTTTTTGATTGCATTGGACAGTTACTTTCTTTCCTTCTGGACATTCCCTTTTTTCTGGCTTATACAAGACAAGATTCTGAATTCTTTTCTCTGGGCAATATTTTTTCTCTTCCTTCCCTCCTCACAGAATGTTAGCTTTCTTTAGCTGAAGTGTCATCTCCAGCTGAAAGCTTATCTTAACCCTCCCCCCATTTGCTAGTGAACTTCTTTCATACATTTTCATTTATTTCTATTTAATTTTCTTTGTACTATATTCTCTTCCCCTGCACCCTTCTGCAAAACACAAATTTATTGATGCCAGAAACTGCATAGTTTCTGTGCTTAATAAGTTCTGCCTGCTGTTGTAATTGTTTTCAATTGTTCTTCATTGTCCCTTTTCCCCTTTCTGTTATCTTCAGAACTAATCCTTCAGTGGTTCAAAATTATGTGATCTCCAGTATGGATGGGTATTCTCGGTCTAGTGTAATGACTCTTCTCAATGTTGTTTTCTTTACTGTCTTTTTCATTTCCTCATGTAGCACCTCAGGGACCATGAAATGATGGTATGATGTGCTTACTCATCTATCTTTGATGAAGAGTTTGTTAGGGAAGTACCTGTAGATCTTTTCCTTTTTCATTTCCTTGCCATTCTCTCTTCCAGTTTGTTCTTTTATTTTGAATTAAAAAAAAAGAGAATGAGATCCTAATAATAACTGATGATATCAAAATGATCATTTAAAATTTACAAAGTCCTTTACATAAATAATTTTAAATTCTCATAATTGTTCTGTGAGTAGATACCATGGGCACTATTAAGCCAATTTTATAGTTTATCTAAGGATGTAGCTAAACGGCACAATGGATAGAGCTCTAAGCCTGGAATCAGGAAGACATCTTCCTGAGAGCAAATCCAACATCAAGCACTTACTGTCTATGTTACCTTAGGGCAAATCATGTAATCTTGTTTTCCTTACTTTCCTCATCTATAAAATGAGCTGGAGAAAGAAATGGCAAAACCATTCCAGTATCTTTGGCAAGAAAAACCTAAATGGAGTCATGGAACACTTGGACACAGCTGAGTAACATTAACAACAAATAATTCATTTAACTGTTTCAAAAGTGTTTGCATCTCATCTCTCTTAATGAGTCTATAAATTCTTCAGGGCAAGGATTATATTGTAAGAGAAGTAATATAACATTATTCAAAGGAGTTCTGGCCTGGAAATCAGAGGCACTGATTTCAAATAGTGCCTTAGGGCTTCAATTTCAAATCTATTACTTAGGATTTGGGTGACTGTGGGCAAATTACTTTCTCCCTTTGGAGAGAATTTCCTCATCTCAGTAAAATGAGATGGTTGGACCGATTAGTCTCCAACATCCTTTCTAGTTCTAAAGTCTGTGATCTGGTGTGATTACTTTGTAATTCCCATATGGTCCCACACCTGGCATTTAGCCAATGTGCAATAAGTGCCCATTGATTTGAATCAGGCTGAGGCATGGAGGGATTGAGGCAGAGAAAATGCAAGGAGAGTCAGGGCTGGAACAAGAAGGCTAGTACTTTCATCATACACTGTTAATACTTAGCTAAACCCAGGCTTGAGATATTCTAAGGAAAGGTATTATATTAGCCCCACCTATTTCTGTACTAGATGGGGCATGGATAGTATCCTGGATATGGAGTTAAGAAAACTTGAGATCAAATCTGATATTTACCAAATATTTTACCTTAGATATATTTACTAGGCTGTGTGAGCCTGGCCAAGTCACTTAACTCTGTTTGCCTCCATTTCCTTATCTGTAAAATGAGAGTATTGGACTCTCCTTTTCGACTCTAGCATCTATGATATTTCACCATTTTATGGCTTTTATTTCTGGCTTGTACACAAGATAGGTAGATGGCTCAATAGATAGAGCACCAAGCCTGGAGTCAGGAAGATCTAAGTTTAAAATCAGTCTCGGACACATACTAGCTGTGTGAGCCTGGCCAAGTCACTTAACTCTTTTTTGCCTCTGTAAAATGAGGGAGTTGGACTCTATGGTCTCTGAGGTTCCCTTTCAACTCTAGCATCTATAATGTTTCCCTGTTGTCTGGTTTTTTTTCTGACCTGTATACAGGACAGGTAGATCACCCAATAGATGGAGCCCCAGGCTTAGAGTCAGGAAGGTCTGAATTCAAATTCAGTCTTAGACCCATACTAGCTGTGTGATCCTGGGCAAGTTATTTAACTCAGTTTGCCTCATCTGTAAAATGAGCAGGAGAAGAAAATGGCAAATCACCTCAACATCTGCCAAGAAAACCCCAAATGGAGTCATAGAGAGTTGGATATGACTGAAAATGTCTGCCTGAAATAATATAATCATAGATCTATCTAGGCTGAAAGCATTTGAGAGATCATCTAATCCAAACCAATCATTTTACAGATGAGAACACTGAAAATCAAGGAAATCAATCACCTTCCTCATAGTTGCACAGGAAGCAGATGGCCAAGCAAGGATGCACATCCAGGTCCTTGAGCTCCCAGTCCAGGGCCATTTTTATTCTAGATCCCCTTTGATCCAGATGACCAAATTTGACTTCTCTCTGCTCCTCATTCTTGGCACTCCATCTCTGACCTGCTGGACTTTGCACTGGCTATTATCCATGTCTAGAATGAATTCTCTCCTCACTATTACCCTCCTTCAAGATCTAGTGCAAATAGCATCTTGTACATGAATCTTTTTCCAATTCATCAAGCACTGTGATACAACATAAATATGGTTGCTCCTCTGTCTTTACTGAAGAAGAGTTTTTAGAGAAATATCTGAAGATCTTTTCCATTTTTATATTTTTGCTGTCTTCCAGTTTGTATGATTGATTAGTAGGAATTTTTAAAAAGATAATAATGAGACATCCCCATCTCTGCAGCAGCTAGTGCCCAGTCTCCCTAATTGCTTTATATTTATTTTTAAATTTGTTCTTTATATAATTATATTTGTTCATGAGAAAAGGAATTGCTTCATTCTTTTAATTATTATCTTCTGCATATAAAGGACACTTAATAAATGCTTGTTGATTGATTGATAGATATTCCTTTTGTATTCAGAGGCCAAACTAACAGAGGCAGCTTGTAGTTGAAAGAGCCTTAAACTAAGTCAGGAAACTTGATCTTGGGAGACTGAAATGGCTAGTTTATGTTTCTGTGCCTCCATTTCCTCCCCTTTAAAATGGGGCATGGAGGTTGGATTCATGATCTTTGAAGTTCTTTATATCTTTAAATGTCAATGAATTTATGATGAGGAATAGAGTAGGGATGTATGTGAAACACTTCCTTTCCTATCAAACAGTGATTTTGTTCACGTTTGGGCCAGAGGTGGAGTGCCAGAGGTAAAGAACTGAATATGGCTGCACTATGGTGTATGTAGAGTAGAGAAAGCTCTGGATTTGCAGCCCAAGGAGCTAGATGTATATCCTTACTCTCCTGCATGGTTTAATATGCACTTTAAAAATGAATCATGTCTCAGACATTCATTATTTCATATATAAACCTCTATTTTTTCCTTCTTTGCATATTGAAATGGTCATATTTGCTAATAATTTCATAGATTCATAGATTTAGAACCAGGAGGGAAATTAGAGGTTATTTAGACTCCAACTCTCTGATTTTACAGATGAGATAATTGAGGCTCTAAAAGTTTATGTGACTTGGTCAGGGTCACACAGCCAGCACAGATCCAAGGCAAATTTGAATTTAGGTCATCTTGATTCCAAATCCAGCACTCCCTCTATTATAGTATGTTATCTCTACATTGTTCATAATAAAAATTATTGTTATTAAAATTTGATTTCCCTTTCTCCCTCATTTACACTTGACCTACTCTGTGCTGTTGTTAAATGATAAGAATAAACATAACAATTAAATAGAAAGATAATCTTGTGAAATAAGAGCTCCAACATTGGGGCATTTAGGGGGAAAATGGTAGGGTTTTCCCTTTCCTTTGTCCTTTTATTTCTTCCTTTTTTCCTTTCCTTCTTCCTTTCCTTCCTTCTTCTTTTCCTTCTATTCTTCCTTCCTTTCCTTCCGTCCTGCCTTCCCTTCTTTCTTCTCTTCTTTGTTTAGTTGTTTAGATTCTCTCAACTTGGCCAGGCTGGTTCTCAGACAACTGTGACACTATCCACTGCTGACCTTGGACTTGAAGTCTGTCATATGCTGGTACAATATCTGGGAGTCCCAGATCACCTCTAAGCTGAAATGAAGCAACTGAGGAGGATGTTATTAGAAAGAATTGAGTGGTTCCTTTTAGTTCATCTCTAGGGGTTGCAGGGAATGAATATATTCCCTCATCTTGTCACAATTTATTTGACTGTTAAATAGGAAGGAATCAATTAGTATAATCTGTACACTTTGTTTCTTTCTTTTTCTTCCTTTTTTTTCTTTTTCCCCTTCCTTCCCTCCTTTCATTCACTCAATTCATTCTTTCTTTCTTTTCCTTCTTTTCTTCCTTCCTTCCTTCCTTTTTCCTTTCTTTCTTTCTTTTCCTTCCTTCCTTCCATCTATCTTCCTTCCTTCCTTCCATCTTTCTTTCTTCTTTCTTTCTTTCTTTCTTTCTTTCTTTCTTTCTTTCTTTCTTTCTTTCTTTCTTTCTTTCT
>JAJPUD010003091.1:0-37137 GCA_023553655.1 Myrmecobius fasciatus | reverse complement strand
TCTTTCTTTCTTTCTTTCTTTCTTTCTTTCTTTCTCTCCCTCTCTCTCTTTCTCTCCCTCTCTCTCTTTCTCTCCCTCCCTCCCTTCCTTCCTTCCTCCCTTCCTTCCTTCCTTCCTTCCTTCCTTCCTTCCTTCCTTTCTTCCTTCCTTCCTTCCTTCCTTCCTTCCTTTCTTTCCCTGCTCACTCAGTGATCTACTTGCAATTGTATTCTCCAAAAGATAGGAAAGGCTGATCTTTTTTTTCTTCCATTGAATCCTGTCTTGTTTCCTAAAGCTCTGGAGTGTTCCCCAGCCTACCCCAATCCTCCCCCCCACCTCCCATTATTCATTCCCCCAAGAAAGCTTCCTGTTAGCCAGCCTTGACTTCTCAGTGGCATCTTCTTTGGAGTGGGTGGAGAATAATTGGGGCAGATGTGCTCCACCCACTCCAAGTGTTTACAGAAGTCTGAGCAAATTAACCAGTGACTAAGGCCCAGCCCAATGATAAAATAATCAAGAATTTAGAGCTGCTCATGCAGCAACACCTTTCCACCAAAAATTTAAGTTTCTCCCACCACCAAACAGAGAATCTGTTTATTTCCTTCCCCAGACTGTGCATACCTTCACCCAAGGGAAGGCATCAGTCATAAGGTCAGATTATCTAGGAGGGAAGTGGTCCAAGAAGCTACAGTACTTCAGGGGAATTCTAGGGAAGAGGTATAAGTTCAACTCAACCTTTGACTCATTAGATGACTTTGACCTAAAGTCACTTCCCTTCCAGTTGGCACTTTGAGGTATTTAGGGTATCTATTAGGGAGGATACCCTAATAGATTTTTGCCTTCTGTGATTAGGGTCCCCTTGTTGATAGGAAGAAGCACAGAATTCTTGTTTAGGCCATTCTTATAGCTAAGATGAGTTCCATGGAGAATCTAATACCCTTTCAACTTTTCTAAAGCATCTAGATGGTGATGGTATCAGTAGAATCTTTCCTCCCTTCCTAATAAAAACCCTTTCCACATCTTCATAAATATAAGTTTTTTGGTTCCCAACATTTTTGTTTAGTAGTTCAGCCCTTGCCAACTTGGCTAGGCTGGTTCTCAGACAGATATGATACTGTCCACAATTAATGTTGGAACTAGACATCTTGTCTGATCCTGCCACATGTTGGTACAGTATCTGGCAGCCCATGTCATCCTCATGCCACAATGAAGTAACTAAGGAGGAGAGAACTCAGTAGTTCCTTTTAGTTCAACTCTAGGGGTTTAAATACTTTCATTCTTCATGTCATAGTTTAATTTAACTCCTGAAAAGGATGGAATCAATTAATCCAATCTCTGTACTTTTTAACAAGAAAAGTGAGGGCTAGAAAGGTTAAGAAATTTTCCTGACTTGACAGAATTGGTCAGGGCTATTAAAGAGCAGCACACAGGATTCCCCATTCTCAGACCAGCTTAGATCTTTCTATTACATCACAATGTCTCTTCTGATTCTCTTTCCTTGCCCAGACCAGGAATGTGTTAGGATGTGCTGTTAAAGCAGGGTCCAAACATCTCTCATAACATTTAGAATAGTGCCTTGTTTTTACTGTACACTCCAAAAATGTTTGCTAATTGCTCTGATGACAATCTCCTAATTAGTCTGCCTGCTTCTCCATCCTGTTTCATTTCCCTTCTGAGATTATCTCTAATTTACTCTGACTGTGTCTGTACATAGTTGTTGGTCTACTGTCTCCCCCATTAAACTCTTAGTGTCTTGAAAGCAGGAAGCACCTTTTGCCTTTCTTTGTATATGCAGATCTTAATAAAGTGATTGTCACAAAATAGGTGCTTAATAAATGCTTGCTGACCTCCATTACCTAGCTCTGTGCCTTTGAACTGGTGGTTTTCCATGTATAGGATATGCTCATCACCTCCATGCCTTCAAAGCATTATTCCACATAAGATCTTTCCTGATTTGCCTAGTCTTTACCTTTCGTTCCTCTTGAAATTACCTTGTATTACTATGTATTTGCTTTGTATTCATCTATACATATCCATGTTTCATCCTCTTAGAATAATGTAAGTTCCTGAAGAGGTCAGCTACTTTGGTTTTGTTGTTATAATCCTAACACCTAGCAAAGTGACTTGACTAGAGTTAGCCCTGATAAATTCTTGTTTAATTCAATTGAAAGGTTCCACTGGGAACTGGAACACTTGGTTGGAGGGAAGGAACAAGACAGCTCAGGGGCTCATCAAACTCTCTGTCCATCAACCTTGGAAGAAAAGGATTTGGAATATGGACAAGTCCTTTTCAACAATGGAAATAACTATGTAAATATATAAATGTTATTTAGATGAGATACAGATAGCTTGTTATTCAGCAATTTCAGTCTGAATCTTCCTGATCCCATTTGGCATTTTCTTGACAAAAACACTGGAGTGGTTTGCCATTTCCTTCTTCAGCTCATTTTCCAGATGAGGAAACTGAAGCAAATAGAGTTAAATGACAAGAGTCACACAGCTAGTAAGTATCTGAGGTTAAATTTAAACTCAGGAAGATGAGTCTTTCTGTCTGTAGGCCTCTTACTCTGTCCACTGTGCCACCTAGCTTAGTACTTATCTATTTCATGCAGTTACATGCCCCCGCCACAAGGTTCTTCTATACAATGAAAAGCTGTTGCCAAAATTTCTTGGATCAGGAAATTGTTTTTAGTTTTCTTTTTGGTTCACATATCTTCCCTTGAAGTTTATAGATAAGAAAATTGGGGAAAAAATTAAGAAAAAAAAAAAAAGAAAATTGGAGCTTAGAATCCTTACTTGAATTATTGTAAGACATACAACTATTTAGTTAGGAGATCACGTAGGAAATATTGTGAAAAAGAATGGAGTGGGGTGCATTTGAAATAGCTTTGATGCTTATTAGTTGCATATCATTGGGCAAATCATTTTGCTAATATAGGTCTCAATTTTTCCATTTGTATCATGGAAACAATAACACTGAGACAATCTCACCACGTGGTAGAAAAATCTCTTTGTAAACCTTAACTTCCATGTGGTCAAGAGCTATGTTTCATTGTGAAGTGATGAGAACTTAGTTCTCCCCAAACCAGCCTTGCCATTTCAGTCAACACCCAGGGCCTCTCAGGTGCCAGTTGTCCAGGCATGATGTCATCAGCCCTGTTTTCATAAGTACTGAACTTAAGTAGCTGCTATTCCAGACATCTACATGCTTATCATTCTACAAAGATGGTGGGAAAGTATCTGAGTTCAGTACAGCCCTCACAGAGCACAGCAATGCTGAAACTGGTAGAGTTTCTCCATTTACAATCTCCATCAAATATACCATATCTATGGAAATTCAGATCCATAGATGTGATGACTTCCAGATAGGAGGCTGCCATGCCTGAGAACAATCCAAAGCTCACCTCTAGTATTTGGATAACCATCTCTCTTCCAAGGTTTCTTTGTGCCTGGGTATGTACTTCTTACAAGGCCTTTTAAGAAACAAGGAGACTGACCTATATTTATGCTGTTGAAATAACAACAATAATATATATATATATATATATATATATATATATATATATATATATATATATATATTTAAGTCAACATTTAATGTAAAATTTTCAGCTTTACAAAACTAATTTATTTCATCTTATTTGGTCTTTCCAACAATCCTTCAATGTAGGTGATCTTATTTAGCAGATATAAGAACACTGAAATCAAAGGAAATTAAGTGAGTGCTTAAGCGGGATTTTAGACTCTGGTCTTCCTTTAAAGCACCTTTCTATCCACTATAACAAATAGACTCTCTAAAGAAGGCTATAGCTAAGCTTATGTTATGTCTATCAAACTGCCTCTGTTAACCCTGAGTTGTTGTTCCTCCTGATTTGGACCCTGGATGATTAGGGACTCCTTGATTCCTTGAGACTGATCATTCATTAATAATTGCAGCTTACTCTAGTGATTTCCAGTATCTTTTCCAGTTGATCATTCTCTTCATAAATTCAAAGATTTTAAAACTGGAAGGCACCTTCGAGATTGTCTAGTCTAATTACCCTTATTCTGCAGATCTGAGATTGAGAGCTTACATGATTTATCCAAGGTCACAGAGATAATAAGTTTCAGTGTCCATTTGAATTCATAACAGGCCAGTCAAAAAATCATTGTTGAAGGCAATTCCAATAGACTTATGATGAAAAGTGCCATTCATATCCAGAGAGAGAACTGTAGAGACTGAAATATGAACCAAAGCAGAGTATTTTCACATTTTGTTGTTTGTTTGCATGGTTTTTTTTTTTTCTTTCTTTCTTGTGTTTTTTCCCTTTTGATCAGATTTTTTTTTTTGGTTCTGACTTTTTTTTTTTGTATGTCATGACGAATATGGAAATATGTTTGAAAGAATTGCACATGTTTAACCTATATTGGATTCCTTATTGTCTTGGGGAAGAGGAAAAATTTGGAACATGAGGTTTTGCAAAGGTGGATATTGAAAACTATCTTTGCATGTATTTGGAAAAATAAAGTACTATTAAAAACAAAGAAATAAACAAACAAACAAAAAATCCTTGTTGAAGGAGGTTAGAGAGAAAGTCTACCCCAAAGTATTAATCGCAACACTTTTTTGTAGCAGCAAAGAATTGGGAGCAAAGTAGATGTCCATTGGTTTGGCAACAGTTAAATAGATTGTGGTAAATGAATGCAATGTTACATTGTACCATAAGAAGCAATAAATATAAAGAATTCTGAGAAACCTCCAAAGTTAGCAGAATGAGAAGAATATGGGCAATGATTATAAAAATATTGGGGCATATAAGTGGCATGGTGGATAAAGCATCAGATTTGGAGTCAAGAAGATTCATCTTTTTGGATTCAAATCTGGCCTCAGATACCTACTAGCTGTGTGACCTTTTCACTCTGTTTACCTCAGATGAGGAATATTTATCAAATGAGTTGAAGAAAGAAATGACAAATCACCATAGTATCTTTGCCAAGTAATCACCAAATGGGGTCATGAAGAGTCAGACACAACTGAAACTAATAGGAACAAAATAACAATATGAATGGAAAGAAATGATATTTTATAAGTATAGTGACTAAGGTTGGATGCAGGGTCTTCATTCTCCCTAACTTCTTTACAGAGGTGGGGAACTGTGGGTATAAAATATTCCATACACTGTCACATTTAGTTGATGTGTTGGTTATTTTTTCTAAAATGTTGTGTTACAATGGATGACTTTTTGGATAGCATGTAAAGATGGAATATATTTGGAAATGAAGGTGATGTGAAAATAAAATATTTTATGTGAAAGACAATGAAATTTTTCTTGATTGACTTAAAAACTGGACTTAAAAGAAAGAAAGCAGGGTGTTTAAGGGGAATAGCAGGGTTTGTGTGGAAGATTTGGTTTTAATGCTAATTTAAAGATAGGTATGCCCCAGCCCAGACATTAAGGGATTTAGGATAATGGAGGGTGGCAGGTTGTGGAGAAGAGAAACAGGCTGACTCTTGTAGTCCCAGAGGAACCAGGAAATAATGGAGTTTAGACAAGAGGATAAAATGTGGGGCCTGGAGTCAGGAAGACCTGAGTTCAAAATCAGCCTCAGCTTAACTACCTATGGCCGCTGGCCAAGTCAATTAGTCTCTTTGCTTCAATTTCTTTGTTAATAAAATAATCTGGAAAAGAATGGCAAACCACTGTGGTATCTTTGCCAAGAATACCCCAAATGGGGTCACGAGGAGTTAGACATGACTGAAAAATTGCTAAACAACGGACAATAGGAACTACAGCTGTTTGTTTCTTTTAGCCCTGAGAAATGTCCAGAAGTGGGTTTGTTTGTTTTTTCCCCCTCTCTCTCTTCTCCCTTAATTGAAAACACACAGGTCTGGGGTTTTATCTTATTTTTTTCTTCTTATATAAAATGAGACAAAGAACACTTGTACTTGCCTGGAATCTCACCTAGTTGCCAGGACCAAATGAAATACTATATGCAAAATGTAAATAGCTATATAAATGAGTTGTTAGTATTGATAGTATTAGCATAGACTTTCTCCACAAACCTTTCCTTGATTCTGGGTTGGTCCCTCCTTTGTGCTGGATGAGTTTTGGCTCACTGTCCTACTCTTTTAGGGAGCTACAGACCACACCTAAGAAGATCTTGAGAAATCAAAGAGTCATTGGGGAGCACTCTCCTTAGTAATCCCAGGTTTCAGGTCTTGGCTCTTGCCAGACCTTCAACAACTGACTCCAAGAAGGCAAGATTGGGCTGGAAAGACAATGAATAGAACTCGAGCTTGGGCTTCCCACGTATTTATTTTACCATTTTGAAAAATGTGACTGACTTTAAGATGACAATGCCCCTCAAAGAGTTACAAATGCATAAAGAAACCAGATAAACCTCAATCTGGCAAGTATTGGGAAACCAAATTGCAGGAAATTCAAGTCATGTAGGTGAGAGACTGAGTCCCCTCTTGGTGTCCATAGGATAAGGAAGCCATCTAGGCATACTGCCCTCCCTCCAATCAAGGTTAAAGAACTATAAGTAGAAAAACAGTCCTAAAATCAGAATTTAAATCTAGATCTCCCAATTTCACCACCCCAAAAGCCTACCTCTATAATTCTCATGCTAAGCTTGCTCTATAAGTTCTAGATTCTAATCTCTTAAATCTATAATAAAATAAACATTTATTAAGAATCTACTGTGTGAAGAACCCTGAGCTAGGCTCTGTGGAACAAAGAAAGTTAGAGGAGAAAGAGTCCCTGCCTTAAAGGAGTTTCTAATCTAAAGTAGAAATGCCTACAATATACAATATTATGTAATAAATGAGAGTTTGATTTTCATCTTCAACCAACATCTGTTTTATATAGAAAATAGTATTGTGGGCACTGTGGGAAGATACACAGATAAAAAGGTCTCCAGTCCTTGTAGAGCTTACCTTCTTGTTGGTATTATAATAGATAACAGTATAAAATGATATTGGGATACAGAAAAGAGGGGTTCAGAAAAGATACAAAGTGAGATGTGAGGGAGGAAGTTTATTATTGATTGTGGCAAAAGGAGAGATCAAGGAAGACTTCATGGAGAAGGTAAGATGGCATTTGAATTTACTCTTCAAGGATGTGTAGGATTCCAGTAGGTAAAGATGGAGAGACAGTAAAGGAGAAGCATTTTAAGAAAAAAGAGAATCACGAACAGAGACAGAGATATGAACAGAGGCAAGAAAATGTTAAATGTTCACAGTGATAGTGAATATACATATGGAGAGACAGCTTTGAATGCCACACTCAAGTGTATGAAATTTATCCAAGAGGCAATAGGGATATGGATTATCAGAATCCTTGAAAGTTCCTGAAAGTATAGACCTACTTCCTAGTGTGAGGTAAAACTTAATGGCTTGGACTGAGATCCAAATAGCAATGACTAGGATAATGAAAACCAGAAATAACTGATTAGCTAAAAGAAAACAAGTTGGAGAACCTTGGACTGAGTTGTAATGATGGGATATGGAGTTGATCTCCTAAAATATATTAGGGTTTAAGGCCAGTGTCAAAAGGTGTCTCAAAAGAATTTGCAGGCTTTGACTATCTTCAAATCAAGAAGCAAAGATTTTATTATGCTGTTGGCCTCAGGCTGTTTCTTTTCTTTTTCTTTTTCTTTTTTATTAAAGCTTTTTATTTTTCAAAACATATGTGTGGACAATTCTTCAACATTATCTCCCACAAAACCCTGTGTTCCAATTTTGCTCCCCTTCCCTCACACTCTCCCCTAGATGGAAAGGAGTCCAATATATGTTAAACATAGTAGAAATATATGTTAAATCCAATTTATGTATACATATTTATACAATTATCATGCTGCACAAGAAAAAAAGAGAAGCAAAATAAAATGCAGCAAACAACAATGAAAAGAGTGAAAATGCTATGTTGTGAACCACACTGTTTCCACAGTCCTCTCTCTGGATGTAGATGGCTCTCCTCATCACTGAACAATTAGAACTTGTTTGAATCATCTCACTGTTGAAGAGATTCATGTCCATCAGAATTAATCATCGTAAAATTTTCTTATTGTCAGGCTAAGTTTCAAAAAAGAGTTAGTTTCATCATTACTAAAAAGAAAGAGATGTGGCTAAGTTTCCTAGTGGTACTCATCATTAACAAAGAGGAAGAAGCCATAAGCTGGGCTATGTTCCTAATGAACCTTCTATTGTGATGCTTAGTAAGTGCAGAAAATTCCTAGTGAAGAAATGAAGTACCCAAGAAAAATAACCTTAGGAGTTGACATTTATAGCTAGGTCTTCTGATTGGATACAGTAAATATGGGGTCATAATTTTGTCAATGCAAGGAGTTTGACAAGGAATTCAACAAGGATCCACCACAACAAATGCCTATTTAAGGCAACAAAAGGCTCACTTAGGGACAAGATAATCCTGTCCATACCCTCCTAGTTTAGGCCCACAGCAACAAAGACCCACTTAAATTCAACAAAGTCCCTGTCATATTAATGCCCCTCCCTATGGCCTCTCCCTAGCTTTCAAGGACCTGGTTTTATTCATCCCATCAGTATTAACTGGTTATTTTTCAGAAAGGATTTCCTTCCTTCCTCCATTCTTTCATTCCTTTGTTTCTTCCTTCCTTCCATTCTCTCCCTTCTTGCTTCCTTTGCCTGTCTCTCTCCCTGTTTCCTTCCCTCCTTCTCTCTCTCTCTCTCTCTCTCTCTCTCTCTCTCTCTCTCTCTCTCTCTCTCTCTTTCTCCCCTTTAAAAAACACTGAAATCTAAAACTGATATCTGAAGGAGGAGACAATTGAAACTTAAGATTTTATCTAGGAAGGAGTCAACTAGAAGAAAATCCACTAATCAAGAACCCATCCTTATTCTAAATTAATTTCCTAGGAGTTTTCTAGCTCAAAGGTATATTAGACATCCTCTTACCCTTTCCTTCACTTTATAGATTTAAAAAAAAATGAGATACAGGGAAGGTAAGTGACTTCTGCAAGTCACAGAACTAGTTAGTTGAAATTTTAAAAGTTACTAGTTGCATTTTGATTCTGTTATTCTCTCTACCCAAGAAAAAGATGGAGCCCTCTCCCTGTCCACCCTCTAACCCCCTTACCTCTTTCCCATTTCCTTTCAGGCCAATACTCTTATATTGATAAATATAGATATAAATTGACTTCCATGAAAACTCTGAAACTAATTCACAAGCATAATAGTCTATAGAACTAGAAGTCATATTCAAGATTATCTGGTTTAGCCTCCTTGTGTTGCAAAGAAAATGGCCAGTGGCATCAAGAAATTTGTCCAAGGTCCTGGAAATGGTTTCCGAGGAGATCTAAATCCAGAAGGGCAGCTAGACAATGCAGTGGATAGAGCACCAGGCTCTGGAGTCAGGAGGAGTCTGAGTTTAAATGTGGCCTCAGTCACTTAACACTTCTTAGCTGTATGACCCTGGGCAAGTCACTTAATCCTAATAACCTTTCAAGAAAGAGAGAGAAATTTAAATCCAAGCTTTTTCCTGACCTACTATGTGTCAAGTACAACAACCTTGTAGAGCAAGTGTTATTATTAGCTCCATTTTACAATTGAAGAAACTGAGGCAGACAGACAGAAGTTAAGTGATTGACCCATTACTAAGGAAGTGTCTGAGATAAGATTTTAACTCAGATTTTTCTTTTATTTTAGGTCATTGCTTTAGTCATCTAGATGCCTTGCTATAAGAAAATGGACCCAGGAAAGTTAAATCACAAGTCAAAAATTGCATAGTGAGCTGTTGAAAAACTAAGATTTAGCATTTTGATTCAACTCCATTTTCTGTCTTCTCCTCCCAGAGAATCACCACTGTTGCAACTATCCTGGTGCTATATGATAACACTGCACCCTCATCCTCTCTTCTCTCTCTCCCCCTGTTCCCCAAATGCTGTGAAGCAAAAGAGGATCTCATTATTCCTGTAGATCAAGTGGGGAGACTTGGAATATTGAAGCTATTTTCCCATAGCTGGAGGAGCCAGAGAAATGTGACTCCAGACTATGATTCTAGATCCCAGAGTAAAAAATTAATAAAAATTAATAAAAAATGAATAAAAAATTAATTTAAAAATTTAATAAAAAGCAACTCACACTGGTATTGTATGTCATTATTTTCTTCATGGAAACCTTGGAAGCAGGTAATACAAATATTCCATATTTTACAGAAAAAGAAGAAACTAAAGTTGAAAAATTGGTAACTAGTTCAGGATTGTTACCTCAACTTGCAAGTAACTGAGGTAGGATTTGAACCTCGGTCTATTGAGCAGTTTTCTGCTATGGTTGAAATTGTCCCTCATACTGAATCCCAGTCAGGTTGCTCTTATAAATGTATCAGAGACCAAGCATAGAGTAGGGAGCAATCACAATGATTGTGATCTAAAATTTCAGGTAAAGAACTAAATTTAAGGTCAGAGGACCTGGGTTCAAATCCTAAGTCTGTTTCTTAGGAATAGAGCATTGTACCTGCTCAGGCAGTCAGTAAAAATGTGCTCTATATGATCTCTGAAGTTAATTCCAGTTTTCCATTCATGATCCTATGTCCTCCCCACCTTCACAAGGCAGCTAGTAGAACAAGTTTGCAATAGGAAGTTGAACATGATTCTGCAGCAGATGAGGCATTAGTAGAAACATCAATAAGCAACTGTGTGTGTGTGTGTGTGTGTGTGTGTGTATGAAAGAAAGAGACAGAGACAGAGAGACAGAGACAGAGAGACAGAGAGGCAGAGAGGCAGAGAGGCAGAGAGGCAGAGAAAAACCAAAATAGAGACACAAAGAGAGAGGCAGACAGACAAAAAGAGAAACACATATACACAGAGACAAACACAGAGAGAAAGAGACAGGCAGATAGAAAGAGAGAGAAAGAATGAGAGAAACAGAGAGAGAGATAGAGAGACAGAAACAGAGAGGAAGAGAGAGAAATACAGGGAAACAAATATAGAGACACAAAGAGAGAGACAGATAGTCAGAAAGAGAAACACACATATGCAGAGATAGATACAGAGAGAAAGAGAGAGACAGGCAGACAGACAGAAAAACAGAGATAAAGAGTGAGAGAAAGAGAGAGATGAGAGAAACAGAGAGAAATGAGAGAGAAAGAGAGAGAAACAGAGACAGACAGAGTCAAAGAGGTGCAAAGAAAACTAGAGAGAACCAGAATCAGTTATAGGGTCAGAGACAGAGAAACACAAAGAGGCTCAGGGTGTGTACATTTCAGTGGTTCTCAATATGATTTCCCCTCTTATGTTCAGCATTATTCTTTGATATGAGGAATCTCTGGCACACTTCCATATGCACTTGAGATTCCAAGTATAGTTCCATATAGGTGGGGAGATCCTTAGATACTCACGAATTTTACAAGTGCAAATTCAATATAATTCTGATAGATCTAATTGAAATTCAGTGTGCTATTGCATATGCTTTAAAACCACTATCTTTTAAATTAACTAATTTTTTTGATAAAGCTTTTATTTTCAAAACATATGCGTATATAGCTTTCAACATTCACCCTTGCAAAATCTTGTGTTCCAAATTTTTTTCTCCCTTTCTTTCACCGTACACCCTCCCCTAGATGGCAAGTAATCCAATATATGGTAAACATGTGTGATTCTTCTATAGACATTTCCACAATTATCATGCTGAAAAAGAAAAATCAGATCAAAAAGGAAAAAATGAGAAAGAAAACAAAATGCAAGCAAACAACAAAAAAAGTGAAAATACTCTGTTGTGATCCACACTCAATCCCCACAGTCCTCTCTTTGGGTACAAAAATGGCTCTCTCCATCACAAGACATTGGAACTGTCCTGAATCACTCACTAAAAAAAAGTCATGTCCATCAGAATTTATCATTGTATATTCTTGTTGTTGCTGAGTACAATAAAACCAGTTTTTAAAAAAATAAAATTTACCTTTTTAATTTTAATCTAAAACACCAAATAAAATGGGCATTTCCATGGAGAGAATAGAATGGAAAAAAAGAGGATTGTACATGTAATTATGAATTTCTATTACGTACAGCTTGCTTTTCTTTTTCAATTGAGTAGTGAATTCAATTTCTAATTTACAAAGCTGTCCATGTCTATGATTCTTGCTGGTCCTTCTATTTATTTAAAAAAATGTTTCAATGATGATCTTTTCTTTCTTTGGGGAGGTGCTCTAGGCTTCCACTCCCTCCTATCTCCCACTCTCCATTGAAAAAAGATAAAAAAAAAAAAACCATAACCCTTGTAGCAAATGCACATGGCCAACAAAAAACACACAAGCCATTTCCAAAAATGCATGTTTCACTCAGCATGTTGAGTCCATAGCCTTTCTGTTGGTAGATGGGCAGCATGACTCATCATTAGTTTCCTAGAATGTGACTGGTCATTGTACTGATCAAAGTTATTACATCTTTCAAAGTTATTTTTCTTTTAAATATTGTTATTATAGAAATTACTTTCCCGGAGAACCACTATTGTACTCAAGTCTGGTCCAATGTTAAGCAAGACAGAAAGAAATTCAGGGATTTTTACTCTCATTGTTCTAATACCTCTCTCTCTCTTTTTTTTTTCACTGTTTTAGGTTTCTAGAATCACAAAATGGGAGTGAGAGCTAGAATTCCTCTTGAAAATTGTCTAGTTCTTCAGTTTATAGATGAAGCAACTGAGTTTCTGAAGGTACATATGCACTGTCTAGAATCTGATAAGATTTGATGACTTGGACTGAAATGCACACATTGTTCATGAGAACAATCAAACCCAGAAATAACTGATGAGCCAAAAGTAACAATTCCAGCTCCATTGGGCTGATCATGTAATTAGTTATTAATTTTTCAAAATGGATGGTTTTATTTGTTCATTAAAAAAAGAAAAGAAAATACTGAACTATAATTCTGAAGGAGCCAGCTAGAGGTAAAATTGTAACCCTGAATCCATCCCTATTCTGGACTAACATTCGAAGACTTTTCTAGCTGGAAAACTCCAGCTGGAAGGCATCTTAAAAATCATTTAACTCAGCTCCTTCATTTCACAGATAAGAATTTTGAGACCTGGAGAGGTTAAGGGATTTTCTTAAGTTCACGAATTATTGGCAGAAGCAAAATAAAATCCAGGTCACTTGACTCCTTGAATGTTGAAGCCAATCCCTGTTTTAGAGAATATTCCCTTAGACCAGAGATTCTTATCCTGATTTTAGGGGGTCTGTGAATCTGACTGGGAAAAAGTAGTGAAAATAATTATTTTCACTAACCTCTCATTGAAATTTAACATTTATTTTATGCACTTAAGAAGACTTCTGAGAATGGATCCCTTAAGCTTTCTCAGATCACAATAGGGGTCCATGACACCAAAAAAGAAAAAAAAAGATCAAGAACTCTCAATTTAGTTTAAGCATCTGAAATTGATATATATATAAATCTCAGATAAAGACAAATTTGATCAAACCAGCAAGAAGCTTCAAGGTCTTGTTGTCATTTCTGCATTGAAGCTTTTGGGTATGGTGTCCTCTGCTGGTCTTTTTATTTATAGCAAATTAGGTCAACCAAAGAGCAGATTGAAGAATCACATATGAGCAATCATTCTCTTCAAACTGTATGAGAACAGTGTCCCTTATACAATCTATGCAACAAGTGATGATTCTGCACTTGCTTGGAAAGGGGAGCAACCTATTTCCCAAATCATTTTGTCCCACTTTTGGATGGCTTACTTCATGATGGTTTTGAGTAAGGTTAAAACATAACACTGGAGAAGGAAATGACAAACTACTCCAGTATCTTTGTCAAGAAAACCCCAAATATAAAGTTATGTAGAGTTGAACACAACTGAATGACACAATAACAATAACAAAAACTCCCTTTCTATATTTTTTATTCCAAAGAATAGTTGCTTTATTTTGACCTGATTCTATCTCATAAAGAACTATCACCAAAGATAAATTAGCCAGCAGGAATCCAGAAAGGGAATCTTGCCACTTAAAGCTACCTTAGCTGACCTAGGACACATGAACTCCACCTTGTGCATTACCCTATCTGATATTCACAATTTTTGTTCTATTTCTTCCTCAAGGTCTATGTGATTGGTTGGACTATGAAAGGCTTATCTATATTCATTTAAAAAAATTATCATCACTTTATCATTACTACCAGCTATGAAAAAGATCTGTCCTAAAGACTGTTAGTCCAATTAAAGAGAAGATAGTATATAATTGTTGCTAAATTGTGCAGTAGAAATAGACAATAAGTGCTTAAGTGTAGGTATAAATTTGAAGGTATTACCACTATATCACAATGCTTGCCCTGAAATTTTCCTAAAACCCACTAAGTCTTCGTATGGGGAATAAGTGATGTCAAATAGGGAAGTGTATAGAGTCAGAAATGGGCTTTATTCAATAATAGCCAAGGAATGACATTATGAGAGCCTGGACAGGGTAGTGACATTAGAAAATGCTATGCCTCAGTTTCCTTGAATTGTTTTGCCTCAGTTTCCCTGAATTGCTCTGCCTCAATCTCCCTGGTGGCAACTCCCCCCTTCCTGGCCATTAGGATTGAAATAATTAGGGCTGGGAACTCTGGCCATTAGCACTGCAAAGAGTCATAAAAGTCCAGATGGCTTATCTCAAATATTTAGCTGGCTTCCCTATCTTCTGCCTCAGACATTCTGTCTCTAGTTTCTTCACTTATCAGAATTTATGATCCTTCCTTATCCCCAATATGTCAGAACTGAATTTATGGTAATTTCCTGGAACTTCTGTCTCCCCTAGTTCTCTGCCCCCCCTTGCCTTTGTTTCCCTGATCACTGGAGCCCTATAAGAATCTCTGGAATCCCTCGCTGGTCACTGGATGCTTTGAGACAAGAGTCCCATTCACCAGGTTGGAGTTGGACATGGATCCTGTTTGGCTGCCAGTCCAGACTTTCTACTAATCGAATATATTTAAAAAAAAAAAAAACGCTCTCTAATCTCTATCTTGCCTCAGTTTCTCTGGCATTACAAAATAAGTAGGAGGCCAATGTGAGATATGCTAGGGATTGAGCCTAAAGCTTTAATTTCATTGATATAGAGAGTTCATAGGTAAACAAAGTCCCTTTATCAATGCAAGTCAGTATCTTCTTGGCATTTTAAAATTTGCAAGAGTAGCCAAGAGCACTGGGAAGTTTAACGTCCATACAATAGTGTCAAAAGCTGGCATTAAACTCAGATTTTTTTTTTTTACTTTGAGGCCATATCTCCATACACTATTTTTAAGACTGTATTGCAGAGAAAAAAAAAAACAACAGGACTTGATGAATGATTAGAACTAAATAGAGAACAAGAATATTACAGCCAAATTTCAGAACTGCCAGATCAAGGAGAAAATATTGTAAGTATATAGAGACAAATAATTTAAGTACAGTGAACTACAATCAGGATAGCACAAGATTTAATACCTACTACATTAAAAGATTTAAGGGCTTAAAATATGATATTCCAGAGGGCAAAGAAGCTGGGATTACAACCAATAACCACCTACACAGCAAAACTGAGAATATAATCCTTCAGGGGAAAATGTGGAAATAAAATAAAATAGAGCACTTTCAGGCATTCATGATGAAAAGATGAGAGCTGAATGGAAAATATGGCTTTCAAAGACAGGTCTCAGGAGAAGTATAAGGGGATAATCAGAAAAAGAAAATCATAAAGAACTTAATAAGGTTAATCTGTTTATATTCCCTCATGGGATATTTGTAACTCAAGAACTTTCTCACTATTGGGGCAGTTAGGAGTATACATAGACAGTGATCACATGTGTGAGGTGAGTATGAAGGGATAATATCTAAAAAAAGAAAATTAAAGGGTAAGAGAGGACTGTACTGAGAGAAAAGAAAGGGGAGAGGTAGAATGACATAAATTATCTAGCATAAAAGAGGGAAGAAAAAGCCTTTACAGTGGAGGGGAAGATGGGGAGTTAGTGGACCTTACTCTCATCAGAATTGTCACAAGGAGGAAATAACATACATACTCAATATGGGTATAAAAATCAATCTTGCCCAGAAGGAAAGTAGGAAGGTAAGGAGATATCAGAAGGGGAGAGGTAATAGAATAAAAGGTCTATTAGGGAGGGAAGGGTGGTCAGAAGCAAATCACTTTTGATGAGGGACAAGGTAAAAAGGGAGAGAGAAATAGAATATATGAAAGAAGATACAATTAACAAAAGTAATTGTGAAAAACATTTCTAGTCATATGAAAAAAATGCTCTAAATCACTATTGATCAGAGAAATACAAATTAAGACAACTCTGAGGTACTACTACACACTTCTCAGCTTGGCTAAGATGACAGAAAATGATGATTATAAATGAGGGGATGTGGGAAAATTGGGACACATACATTGTTGGTGGAGTTGTGAATTGATCCAACTATTCTGGAGAACAATTAAGAACTATGCCTAAAAGGCATAGCTGTGCATACCCTTTGATCCAGCAGTGTCTCTACTAGGTCTGTATCCCAAAGAGAACATAAAAAAGGGAAAAGCACCTACGTGTGCAAAAATGTTTGTAGCAGCCCTTTTTGTAGTGGCAAAGAATTGGAAACTGAGCGAATGCCCATCAGTTGGAGAATGGCTGAATAATTATGGTATTTAGATGTAATGAAATATTATTGTTCTATAAGAAATGATGAGCAGGATGATTTCAGAAAGGCTTGGAGAGATTTACATGAACTGATGCTAAATATAGTGAGTAGAACCAAGAGAACATTGTACACAGCAACAAGATTATGTGATGATCAATTCTGACAATGATGTGATTCAGGCTAATTCCAATAGACTTGTGATGGATAGAGCCTTCTGCATCCAGAAAAAGGATTGTTAGGACTGCATGTGGATCACAATGTAGTTTTTTTCACCTATTTTTGTTGTTATTTGCTTGCTTTTGGTTTTCTTTGTCATTTTTTCCTTTTTTAATTGATTTTTCTTGTATAACATGATAACTGTGGAAATGCATATAGAATAATTGTACATGTTTAACATATATTGGATACTTGTTGTCTAAGGGAGGAAGTGGGAGAAGGAAGGAAGGAAAATTTGGAACACAAAGTTTTTCAAGGGTGAATGTTGAAAACTATCTTTGCATGTATTTTGAAAATAAAAGGCTATTTTAAATGTCCTTTTCAGTGCTAAAAAATAGTAATTGTGAAAAGAAATTTGAAGTAGGTTTCTCTGAAGAAAAGGCCTCATTTCTCAAACATAGAAGAAACTGAGTCAAAGACATAAAAAAGAACCATTCTCCAACTGAGAAATGATCAAAAGATATGAATAGATTTCAGATGAAATATTCAAACTGTTTATAGCCATAGGGAAAAAATAGGTTCACTTCTGTTTGATTGGAGAAATGCAAATTAAAGCAATTCTGAGGTACTATCTCATACCTATTGGATGGGGCCAGAAAAACAACAAATGTTGGAGGGAATGTGAGGGAAATGAGACATTAGTACACTGTTGGCAGAATTTGAACTAATTCAAATATTCTGTGAAACAATTTGAAACTATGCCCAAGGGCTATAATATCATGCATACCTGTTGACCTAACAATACCACTTACTAGGCATTTACCCCAAAAGAGATTTTAAAAAGGAAAAGGATCTATATGTACAAAACTATTTATAGTACTTCTTTTCTCAGGTCAAAGAATTGGAAATTGAGAAGATGCTCATAAATTAGGGAATGACTGAATAAATTGTACTATGTGATTATGATGGAATATTATTGTTCTATAAGAAATGATGAGTAGGATATTCTCAGAAAAACCTGGAAAGTCCTCCATCAGTTTATACAAAGTGAAATGTATCGTGTACAAAATAATAATAGTGTTGTAAGATGATCATCTATAAATGACTTTACTATTCTCAGCAATACAATGATCCAAGACTACTCTGAAGGACTTATGATGAAAAATACTATCCATACCTAGAGAAAGAACTGATTATATCTGAACATAAATTGAAGCATATGTTTTAAACTTTAGTTTTCTTGAGGATTTTTTTTTCATGGTGGTGAGAGGGGGAGAGATCTATGGTTTTTGTTTTTTCACAAAATGGCATTTATGGAAATGTTTTGCATGACTTCACATGTGCCTTCTCAATGGGGGATTGCAGAGAGAAGAAGGGAGAGAAAGTGGAACTCAAAGTTTTTTAAAAACTTATTTTACATGTAACTGGGGGAAAATAAAATATTAAATTAATCTTTTAAAAAAGGAAATAAAGAGAAGAATCAAAGATGGCACCAATGTGTTGAGACTGAGTATACATGGATAATAATACTATCTCTCCTTTATGTTGTGTTTCAAGGTTTATAAAACTCTTTGTTGAAAACAATCTGAGTGTAGTAGCACAAATAATTTTAAGTTCTATTAATTGCTATTCAGTTTATTTTGAAACAAGTTGTAAATAAATCTGTAAAAATTGCAGTGGCCAAAAATGACACCTTCACTGTATCTTCTAAAGAAACATGACAATACCTACATTGGAGAGAGCCTTGGTTTTCAGTTACAGCAGAGTTATAGGTACAACTTCAGTTAAACATATACACTGTCCCAAAGATCTTCACAAAACAGGCCAGAATGTAAATTGGGAAACTTAAAACGTGCCAAAATCAGAGTATTGTTCAAAATGTGTGATGGCAGTTTTAGAAAAGATAAGAAAAATTCATTCTAAGTAGACACATTAATGTCTAAGTAGACACTTAAATGAAAACCTGAAAAGGTTTCAAGACATTTATTTATTTATTTATTTTTGACTTCAGGTCATGTAATCTTTCTCTAGTTTATGCATGGTAACTGGTGATATTAAAAAAACATTCACATAAACTTCCAGTTTAAGGATACATTATAGAAGAGAAACTTTTAAAATTACTTTGCAAGATTTTTTCATTTTAATGTTTTGTAACACCCACAGGATTAAAGTTTTGGTTACAAATTGTTGCTAAGAAAGAAAAAAGAAACTATGAACTTAGTTTTGTGTAACAAAATTACAAAATGGAGGGAGAGGAAATGGACAGTAGGAAATATTTGATGTATCCTAATGGATGAATAATTAAAGGAAGATAACTATAGTTTCTTAGTAAGAACAGAGGATATGGAAGAAAAGGAGAGGTGATAGGAAGAAGAGATTGAAACAAGAGGCGTATGAAGGGTAAGTTCCATAAAATTTAGTCCATGGTGTTTTTATCCTCCCTAAGAAGAAAGGAAGTTAGAGATCTTGAAGCAATCAGCTCCCCCAAAAGTGAGTAGGCTTCTATTAAAACAGTAGTGGGAAAAAACTCTTTTTAATAATAGAGCCAGACTTATATCCCAAAGAGATCTTAAAGGAAGGAAAGGGCCCCACATGTGCAAGATTGTTTGAGGCAGCTCTTTTTGTAGTGGCTAAAAACTGGAAATTGAATGGATGCCCAACAATTGGAGAATGGCTGAATAAATTATGGTATATGAATGTTATGGAATATTATTGTTCTGTGAGAAACGACCAACAGGAGGATTTCAGAGAGGCCTGGAGAGACTTGCATGAACTGATGCTGAGTGAAGTGAGCAGAACCAGGAGATCATTATACACGGCAACAACAATACTATCTGATGATCAGTTCTGATGGACATGACTCTCTTCAACAATGAAATGCTTCAAACCAGTTCCAATTGTTCAGTGAAGAAAGCCATATACACCCAGAGAGAGGGATGTGAAATGTGGACCACAACACATCATTTTCATGCTCTCTACTGATGTTTGCTTGTACTGTATTTCCTTTATCTGATTATTCTTTCTTGTAGATACGATTTCTCCTGCACAAAAATGATGTGTGGAAATAAGTATACATATATTCGATTTCTTAAGTATAGTAAGTAACATAATTAACAAATATTGGATATTCTGCCATCTAGGGGAGGGATGGGGAGTAGGGGGGAAAATTTGTAAGAGAAAGCTTTGTAAGGGTTAATGTTGAAGAATTACTCACACATATGTTTTGCAAATAAAAAGTATTAATAAAATAAAAAAAATAATAGAGACAGAGATAAAATTGCATTGCAAATGGAAAGGAGAATGATTTCTGGAAGGAAAGACTAAAATGGACTTTGCAATTTGTGATGTATTAATTCTTACAATGGAGCATTGCTCCTAAGCTCATTTCTCTCATAAATTGATACTTTTTAAATGAAAGACAAAAAGAAGAGGGAGATGATGAAATAATATGTGCAAAGACAATAGTCTAGGAATCAGTTAGGTGTTTTAAACTTCATCCTGCTCCACAAGGAACACAAAGAAATATAAAAATAAATGAACCATACATCAAAATATAAAGTTCAGAATAGAGAGAAAGGGAAGAGAGTTGGTGAACAGAACAGATGAAAGGAAAATGTCTTTCACAAAAGTTTGATTCACCATTGATTAAAGGAATGCAAATTTAAACAACTCTGAGGTACTACCTCACACCTCTCAGCTTAACTAAGATGACAGGAAAAGATAATGATAAATATTGAAGGGGATGTGGGAAAACTGGGACACTAATGCATTGTGGTAGAGTTGTGAACTGATGTAAGTATTTTAGAAAGCAATTTGGAGCTATCTCCAAAGGGCTATCAAACTGTGCATTCCCTTTGATTTAGCAATGTCACAATAGGGTCTGTATCCCAAAGAGATCATACAAAAGGAAAAGGATTGACATGCAAAAAATGTTTGTAATAGCTCTTTTTCTGGTGGCAAAAAAATTAGAAAATGAATAGGTGCTCATCAATTAGGGAATGGCTGAATAATTTATAACATATAAAAGTAATGTAATATTATTATTGTATGAAAAACGATGAACAGGTTGATTTTAGAAAATCTTGGAAAGATTTATATGAATTGATGCTGAGTGAAGTAAGCAGAACCAGGAAAACATCATACACAGCAACAAGAGGATTTTGTGGTGATCAAGTATGGTAGATTTGGTTCTTTTCAGCAATTCAGTTATCCAAGGCAATCCCAATAAACTTTGAATGGAAAACACCTTCCACATCCAGAGAGAGAACTATTGAGAATGAATACAAATCAACACATGCTATGTTCTCTGAATGTGGATCACACACTATTTTCACCTTTTTTGTTCATGATGATGATGTGATGCAGAAGGGCACAGGTTTCAAGTAGAGTTCTGGTAATACACTCTGAAATATCAATTGTCAGTCATCTGGTTGTACAGGGTTTGGCACTCATACAAGATATTTGCAAAGCATTATTGGAAAGGTATCTAAGAATTTGGAATAATAGAATTTTTCACTAAGTTTGATGGCAAAAAAGTCAGTCCTAAATGTAAATGTCATTTCTTGTTACTAAGGATGTACCAGAGTATCCTAGGTGAAACTCTGAAATACAAAACTGTGTCTCATAATTCAGTTTCTTCATTGATAAAATATAGACAATGCACTTCTTTGCTAAAAAAATCATAGAAATATGAAAATAATGATGATGATGATGGAAGAGGTAGGATGCTGAATAGGAAGGATTATTTCAGTTGATCCTGGAGGAGAAGTCTCAAAGGTATGAAGCAGTTAAGAACATAAAAAGAGTTTTCATTGGCAAAGAAAGAGTGATGGGACATGAAGACCCAACCTCTCAATAAATTGCACCTAGGATTGTACGTATGTTACCCCCTTTCTATTGTATACTAAACCAGAGAGTGAAGTCTTGAGGGGGTGTTGAGCTAGGGAAAGACTAAAACAATTTTCCAATTCTTTTTAAGTTGACTTTTATTCTCATTCACATCCTCCTGGTCATGTAGGAAATTCTTTTAAAAATCTTCCATTTTATTTCTATCACACTTATTCTGACCTCCCTTTCCTTTTCTGTTTTCTCTTAGATCTTCATGGTAGCTAATTTCTCCTCCTTGTTGAGAACACAGAACCATTTCATGCCTTTCCCACCAGGGGGAGCGCATGTAACATGAAAACAAAACAACAAAAAATCCTTTCTTCAACACAACTAGGAAAAAAAGTAGAACAAAATTGTATAGAGGCAACATTCTTATTGCCTCTATTTACCTCAAAGACTCAAAGTAATGCACAGTTGGAAGTGCCCTAATATGTCATCTAGTCCAACTCAATCCTGAACAGAAATCCTCTCTGTTATTCCTATCACATGGCCATACAGACTCTAAAGATTACAGTGATTGGAAACTCATTACCCTTGCAAAGCAGCTATCCCACTTGCTAATAGTTCTTATTTAGAAAACAACCTGTGTAAAGTTGAAAAAGGAAATAGAATCTAGTCTAATGGAGAGAGTACGGTATTGTCCCAGATCTGCTCCTTTCAACCTATGGAACATCAGTCAACTTACTTGGTCTTTCTAGGACTCAGTTTCATTGTTTACAGAATGAGTAGGTTGGATTGAATTGGTGGTGAAGCATGCTTTTTTCACTTACTTTATCCTTTTTCCATATTTTTCCTTTTGATCTTTTTCTTCTTTTACAACTGTGATTAATATAAAAACATGTTTTTCATGAAAGCACATATATAACCTATATCAAATTGTCTACCATTTTTGGAAGTTGGAGGGAGGGAGAAAGGAAAATTTAAAACTCAAAACTTTGTAAAAATGAATGATGAAAATTGTCTTGATATGCAATTTGGAAAAAGAAAACTACTATTAAAAATAAATGGCAACAATTATTATTAACCTGTTTGATCCATACTTTAATAAGAACCCCATTTCCCTATCTAGATGACACGTATCTCTAAGAACAAGAACTACAAGTTATATTTATTTTGTATCACCCAGGGCAACATAACTAAGACACAATTGGCTTAGATTTTTTTAAATCTTAAAATTCATTATTTATCAATTAGAGAATGACTCACATTCTTCTAAATTTCACTCAGTTCTCTATAGATTTGAGAAATGTTATTTATTAAAGAAACTTGCTTCAAAATTTTTCACATTTATGATTACTGACTGTGCATTTTTTCCATCATATTTCTCCCCTTTTCTCTCTACTCTCACTCTCTCCCTCCTCAAAGTTGCTTTGCTTCTGATAACCATCTCCCCCAATCTGGCCTCTCCTCTATTAGCCACTCCTTTTCTCTCACATCCTTCCCCTCCTACTTCCATATAGCATAAGACAGATTTCTGTACCAACTGAATGTGTTTTTTTCCCTCTTTGAGGCAATATCAATGAAAGTAAAGTTCAAGTATTGTTCACCACCTGTACCCCCATATTCTTCTCCACTATAAAAATTCCTTTGTGCCTCTTTTATGGGAGATAATTTAGCCCACCAGTAGAGGTGGCTACCAACAAATTAAGTCCCAGCCTGAGCACCTGGCTTATATTTTAAAGGAAGGTTCTAATTGTGTCTTTGGACACTGTCAGGGAGAACTCACACTTTATAAGGCACACAGAGTACAGACACAGATGTTAGGAGAACGTTGGAGGGTATGGGGTGGGAGAGGGAAGAAGACAATATAGGAAAGAGACAGCGAAGGGAGAGAGGCATATGGATTTATTTATACAACTACAAATAGTAGCTGGAAACACTTTGGCAGTATTGTCCCATGGAAATTGGAGAGAGGCAGGGTTTCAGGTAGTCCCATTCTAATATAGTTCTAGTGTAGGGATGGATAAATTTAATTATTCCACCTTAGAGTTCATTCATTAGCATGTTGATGCAATTCCAAAGTTATTAGGGATATCTTATTAAAATAACATTTTCTTCATTTTACTGTGCTGCCAGTTGCTTATCTGCAGCTTTAAATTTAAATTTTATGCCCTACTCCAAAAGGATTTCTCTCACTCTCTTCAATATCTTTCTTCTCTTTTTATTTTTTCTCTGATTCATGTCCTTTAAATCATCTGGTCTCTCCTTTTTCTGAGTATTTGTCATTCAAACAGAGCTTACAATTCTAGGCTTTCTGACACTGCCTTGGAGAGCTTGCCCCATGGATTTCCATTTTTCATTATGCCTCACTTCCAAGCAATGCCAATTATTACAGGTATCAGGAGAGGACACTGATCTGTATTAGGGATCTTCCTACCACATTCTTGGTTATACAGCCTATCATTGACCTCCTACCATATCCTTCGTTAGTTATCCCACTATTGACATATACCCTCTCTTGTTTTATTTTTCTTGTACATTTGCCTGGGAATCTCCTTATATTCATACTTTTCCACTCTTTCAGCTGCCAGTTGTTCCCAGAGATTCCAACTTTCTCTCTTCCCATGATGAGCAGATATTTAAAGCCCTAAATGCCTCAGACTTCATCTAATGTAGAATTTCTATCTCCCTTCACTAACCATCTCTCTCCACCAATAGAATTCACCAATGGAACTCCCTTCTAGCTCCAAAGTAAGATCTTATTCCTCCCTGCTCCTTTTCAATCTTTCACCCCTCTTCCCCACCTACTACCCTATAGGCCCCTCTCTACAATCACAAGTCACTTTTCTCTTCTTGTTAGCCTTTGATTTGACCCAGTACATCATTCTCTCCTTTTTATCTTCCTCTTCCCCTTCTTTATGTATCCTACCATGTTGTAATGCAGTCCCATAAAGAAAAGCATTGATTCACTTACAGTCAGGGTGTTGCCAGGTTCTGTCCATACTATCATTTCTACCTCTTCCCGTTGTCTCTATCAGATTTCCATGTTCATCTCTGTCTCTTTGTGTGTATTTATTTATTTTTTGTTTTTTCTGAACTTAAATAAAAGAACCATTTTCATAACATAATAAGATAGGGGAAAATAGATAATTGCATACAAAACTGCAAATCTATTACATACATTCCTTTTAAATATATAATAAAGTTATCATGTAACTTTCTTTTTTCTTCCCTCTCCCCCCACCCTGCCTTAGAGACAGAAAAAGGTCTCGTTTTGGTTGGTCTCTTTATGTTGTCATTCTGTTGCTTCTGCTATCCCTGCCTGATGCATTTATTCACTACTCCTGCGTTCTGTTATTTGAGTTGTTTGAGAAGTAAATAATCTCTTTGATTCTGGTTTTATTTCTAAAAATGTTTCAAATTCTTCTTTATTATTGGATGTCTACCCTTTGTCCTATATGTTAAACTCAAATTTGCAGGGGTTTTTTGGACTGCATTTTGGACTGCAACTTGAATGCTATTGCTCTTCAGAAAACATTATTCCATTCTCTCCTTTTCCAGAAAATATAGCATAGTCTTGCATTATTTGAATATCCTTTCCTTTGTATTTGAAGACCTTTCTCCTGATGATTTGCAAAATTAATTATTTCTCACTTTTATTATTAAATGTAATCACTATATTTCTTGGAATTTCCTGTCTTAGTTGGCTTGTTGGTTGATTGATTTTTTTTCAATTAGAATTTCATTTTCCATGTTTAGAAGTTCTGGTCAGTCCTCTTCTATTATTTTCTTTAATATGTTGCTAAGGTTTTTCTTCTTGTCATGTTCTTCTGGAAGACAAATTATCCTTCCTTTATCTTACCTTGCCTTGCCTTGCCTTCCTTTTCCTTCTTCTTGTCATGTTCTTCTGGAAGACAAATTATCCTTCCTTTATCTTACCTTGCCTTGCCTTGCCTTCCTTTTCCTTCTCTTCTCCCCTCTTGTCCCTTCCCTTTTCCTCCTCTCTCTTCTTCTTCCCTTTCCTTTCCTCTTCTGCCTTCTCCTCTTCTCTCTCCTTCCCTACCCTGCATACTATTTCAGAGCAAAAAGAAGTCATTTCATCACAATTAGTGTACTTGGTTCATTCAACTTCCTTTCCAGCAGGGGGAACTTGTGCACTTTGTAAAAGACATTGGACTCCATAGCAACTGAACAGGTTTCCTCTAGTCACTGAGCACGTTCCTGGACTAGAGGTAGTCTAAAGAGGGATCCCAGGATCAGAGCTGGAAAGGATTGTAGAGATCATCTAATCCAACCTATTCTTTTAAAAAATGAAGAAACTGAAGCCCACAAAAATTAAATGAGTTACTCAAGAGTCCCACTAATCATAAGTGTCAGAAGGATTATGATCCAGGACCTCTGACTCCAAATGCAATGCTTTTTCCAGGCCATTTCCAGTCATTTTGATCTATATCTTGCCTCTGGATTCAGATAGCTCTGGAGGGAAAAGTGAGACACAGCACTTCCTCACTTAAAATCCAATTCACTTGTATGCCATGGCATCACCTCCATGATGCCATGGTCCACTTCCAGAATGAAAGACAAAGAAAACAATAACATGAAAGAGGTAAAATAATGAGAGGGAATATCCAAATGTGTTTTTCAATTGTTTCTTCAGGAATTAGTGATCCAGGATGTGTATAATCCAGACTCTTCATTCTGGATCCTCTATTCTTTGCCCTTAAGAATGGATGAAATGAGCCTTGAGATAAAATTAAAATCTAGGAAAATGCTGGATTTAAAAATGCTGAATTTTAATTAATGGTTACTATGACTTTCTGAAGTGGAAAAACATAACACATAGGAGAGAGATACTTAGAGTTAGGAAAACAAATTCAAATGCTTTCTCCATACTTACTAGCCTTATAACCCTGGGCAAGTCATGTAATCTTTTTCAGCCAGTTTCCTTATTTATAAGATAAAGGAATTGGACTCAATGGCCTTTCAAGTCAATTTCAGCTTTTAATCTATGATTATTTGATCTTCCCCATTAAGAATCTATATTTTTCCCCATTAAGAACCAGCAGCTATCACTGAGACAGACTACAGAATGGAATCCTATCACCTTTTCCCACCTTTTGTGAAGATTTGAAAGGAATAAATGATTCACCAACAATTTTAGGTGTATTTATCTCTTTAATAGCACTAAAATGACATTAAGACTTTTGGGGATCGGGGCAGCTAGATGACACAGTGGATAGAGCACCAGCCCTGAAATCAGGAAGACCTGAGTTCAAATCTGGTCTCAGACATATAACATTTCCTAGCTGTGTGACCCTGGGCAAGTCTCTTAACCTCAATTGCCTCAGGAAAAAACAAACAAACAAAAATACTTTTGGGGATATCCTGCCCCTAAAGAATAAAATGAAGCTCCCACCTGTCCCATTTAAGAGAAGCTCTGACCTAAAAAAAAAAATTCTTGAACATAGAGGGTGGGGTCACACAAAGTTTTGGTGAACCCCACCTTCAATGTATGCTTACATTTGGAAAATGGGTGCTCAAATATCTTGTAAGTTATAACCTCTGCTGTCAGACAATAGAAGTGTTTCTTATATTGTTAAAAGAAGCACTCCCTACAGCTCTTAACATCTCCATCTTGCCACGTCTCCCAGTGGTCTTGTTTTATCTGAATGGAAAAAAGATTAATAAACAAGGAACCTACAAACATCAAATAGTGTTTGAGTGGTCAGCCACTTGTGGCTGTATTCATCAGGGAATAGAATAATCATCTCTCCCTTCTAAATCTCTCTTCTGGCAGAGAGGGAGACCAGGAAGTGGATATTTGGACAGCTGGTGGTGGGGTGGGGAAAGTGCTGAACAGGACTCTTGGACAGGTCAGATTACAGTGACATCCCTCTGGTCCCACCAAGGATCTACTGCTTCTCCAAGATGGGAAGAAATTTATACAAGGTCAAAAAGCTGGTCAGTAGTAGAACTATGACTTAAAACCAGGAATCCTGATCCATAATAATCCAGTAGCTTCTCCACAAATACACATTGTTTTCATGTGATAAGTTAGAAATAGAACCCCCACCAAAATACATGTTTCCTGATGTTCAGGGCTTGCTATATAATACCAAGTGAGGCTGATCCTGTTATATTCCATTTCAAAATGAGTAATTAAGTATATATATATGTATATATATATATATTTCTATCCTCCATTTTAGGAAAGAAATTAAAAAAATTAGTCTGAAACTTAGAACTTTTAACATCCTCTCCCATGAAACAATTTTAGGTCACTGCAAATTTAGGACAATCTCAAGCATACCTAGTACATATAGGAGTAGTCCTAAGTAATCATTTATACTTGGCATTGTTATTCTGAGATTCTGCCAGATCCTGAATCAGCAAAATGTGATTCAATTCAAAATCACAGCATGTACTTACAAAGACAGGAAACCAAAATAATCCATTTAAGAAATGTTTACAGCAGTCATTGGTTGAAATAAGCAAACAAAAAAAAGGTCTTTAGCCAATCACAATTCCCAAACTAACAAATTATGCCATTCTTGCAAACTAATAATGATAACTGAATTTCATATAATGTTTTAAGGTTTAGAAAGCACATCCTATATGCTGTCTCATTTATTCCTTATAAACACTCTATGAGGTGTGTAACTGCAGCTATTATAACCTTTATTTTTATAGATGAGGAAATTGAGGCCAGGAGAGTTGAAGTTATTTGCCCGGAGTCAACCTCAAAAGCAGAAGGAAAAACAAGGAACTTGCCTATTTCACAATAATACTCAGGGAATTCCTCACTGAAAGATAGATTCATATAGCTCTAGATTTGGAAGTGATCTTAGAGGCCATTGAGTCCAACCCTTTTATTTTACATATGAAGAAACTGAGGCAAAGAGAGCTTAAATGACTTACCTAAGGTCACACAGCTGGCAAGTATCTGAGGAAAGATTTGAATTCTACCTGATTTCAAGACAAGAAAACAACTATTACCTAGCTGTCTCTCAGTTCATACAATTCAACTAATATTCTACTATTCTGTTCAGTAGGGAGTGGAGGGGGAAAGGGAGATAATAGTAAATCAGAAGATTATTGTATTTACAATCTGGTAGAGAATGTGACATAGAAAAATCATTATAATACAGAATGGAATGGGCTAAGTACATTTAATAAATGTATATTTTCAATCCCACCCTAATTCCCCTGTTATTAGAGGGAAAAAAAGCAATTTCCTGTAGCAAAGCTGCATCATCAAACAAAACTAATTTCCATACTGATCATGTCCAAAAACAAAACTGTTGCAATCTGTACCAGAATCCATGAAATCTCAGTAAAAATTTGAATAGCATGTTCTGTACCAACAGTCCATCACTTCTCTGTCAGTATTTGAGTAACATGCATAAGCCTCAATCCTGTATAAGCAGGATTTTCATTATATTCACTATAGTTCTTGTCTCTATTTTAATCAATTCTATTTTTGCAACTGCTTTGTCTAAGATCATGATTGTTATCCCTGTTGTTGTTTTTGCTTTACAAGCAACCTAATAAATTTTTCCCCAGCCCCTTATATTATCTTTGTGTGAATATTTATATTTTAACGTTTTTCTTGTAAACAGCACATTGTGGATTCTGCTTTCTAATTCTTCTGCTATCCTCTTCCATTATATGGGTAATTTCTTTCCATTTACAATCATGTTCAATATTTTTGTATCCTTTTCTCTTACACTTTTTATCCTTTTTATTGTTTTTTGCTTTCTCTTTGCAAAAAAGAAGAGCATGGTGAACAAAGAGTGTACTGAGCACCAGTGTTCTAGGGCAATGTAATCTGCTCTATCTATACTCTTTCTTTTCCTTGGCCAGACTCCAATCACAGGTTCTTATGTTTCTGAATTCTCTCTGTGGTTAGAAATTGTTTGGTTTAGGAATAATTCCTCCCTTAATCTACCCTTCCTGCCATTCTTCCTCTTTTCCTTCTCCCTTTCTCTTCCTCTTCCCATGTGAATTAAAATATATTTTTCTACCTCAGTCTGTTTGTATATTCTCTTCCCTCCTTGAGCAGTTCAGATAAATATGCGGTTTAAGTATCTCTTACTTCCTCTGTCCCTTTCTCCTTAACTGTATAATCCTCTTCTTGCATGTTCAAATTATTCAAGATGATTGTCTCCACCCTTCCTCTCACTTTTCCTCTCTTCCTCTTTCCCACATATGTCTCTTTCTATTCTTATTTTAAGAAAAAAAAAATGGGGCAGCTCAATGGCACAGTGGATGGAACACCATTCCTGAAGTCAGGAGAATCTGAGTTCAAATCTAGCCTCACACACTTAACACTTACTAGCTGTGTGACCCTGGACAAATCATTTAACCCCAATTGCCTCACAAAGAAAGGAAAAGAAAAGGAGAAAAAAAGTATTTTGGACAATTTGTCTTATTTGACTTACTCTGTGACCCCCAATGATATTAGAGGTTTGAAGAATCATGTGCATCATTCCCTAGTATAAATAGTAGTTATTTATCTGTATTTAGCTCTTTATGGCAACTTATTTGTACTTAGCTTTTTATGTTTCTCTTGATGACTGTATTAGTATGTCAAAGTTTAAATTCAACTCTGGTCTTTTCATCAGGAATGCTTAGCAGTTTTCTATTTCATTAGAAATCAATTTTTTTACCCTTTGAAATTATGCTTAGTTTTGCTTAGTGAGTTATTTTTGGTTGTAAGCCTATATATTTGTATAATATTTATATATTATAATGACATATTGCATGCTTTCTGTTTTTATATTATATTTAGTGACTACATTTATATTAGTGACTGCTAAATCTTATGTGACTCCTTGACACTTGACTTTTTCTTTCTGCTTACAGTACTTTATATTTAACCCTAGAGATCTAGATTTTATCCATGATGTTCCTGAGAGTTTTCATTTTATCTGTTTTTACAGGTTAGTTATTTTTTTAGGAAACACCTTACATTTTCTTTTATTTTTCAGTCTTTTGACTTTATTTTAGTCAACAAGATTAAATTGTGTGTTGTCTCATAAACTATTTAACTTCTATTTGGTTCATTCTAATTTTCAATTTTAATTTCTCCAGTTTTCAATTTTCTAAGTTTATCTTTTCTTGGGCAAGATTTTGTATCTCTTACACTAGGTTGTTAATTCACTCACCAAGACTTTGTTGTTGTTGGTTTTTTTTTTTTGGAAAATATATGCATAGAAAAGTTTTAACATTCACCCTTACAAAATCTTGTGTTCCAAATTTTTCCCTCCCTTCCCCCATGCCTTCCCCTAGACAGCAAATAATCCAATATATGTTAAACATGTACAATTCTTCCATACATATTTCCATAATTATCATGCCGCACAAGAAAAATCAGATGAAAAAGAATAAAATGAGAAAGAAAACAAAATGCAAGCCAAAAATAATAAAAAAAGAGTGAAAATACTATGTTGTGATCCACACTCAATCCCCACAGTTCTCTCTTTGGGTGCAGATGGCTCTCTTCACCACAAGACCAATGAAACTGACCTGAATCATCTCATTGTTGAAAAGAGCCACATCCATCAGAATTGATCATTCTATAATCTTGCTGTTGCCAGGTGCAATGGTATTCTGGTTCTATTAACTTCACTTAGCATCAGTTCATGTAAGTTTCTCCAGGCCCCTCTGAAATCATCCTGCTGATCATTTCTTATAGAACAATAATATTTTATACCATTCATATATCATAATTATTTAGCTATTCCCCAACTGATGGGCATCCACTCAGTTTCCAGTTTCTTTCCACTACAAAAAGGGCTGAACAAACATTTTTGCACATATAGTTTCCTTTCCCTCCTTTATTATTTCTTTGGGATACAGGTCCAATAGAGACACTGCTGTATCAAAGTGTATGCACAACTTTATAGCTTTTTGGGCATAGTTCCAAATTGCTCTCCAGAATTGTTGGATTCGTTCACAGTTCTATCAACAATGTATTAGTGTCTCAGTTTTCCCACAACATTTGTCATTATCTTTTCCTGTCATCTTAGCCAATCTGAAAGCTGTGTAGTGGTATCTCAGAATTGTCTTAATTTGCATTTCTCTGATCAATAGTGATTTAGAGCATCTTTTCATATAACTAGAAATAGTTATGGTTTCAATTTCTTCATCTGAAAATTGTCTGTTCATGTCCTTTGACCATTTATCAATTGGGAAATGGTTTGAATTCTTATAAGAATAATATAACCTATAAATAAATAAAATAACCTATTCCACTGATCTACTATATTTCTTAGCCAATACCAAATGGTTTTGATGATCACTACTTTATAAAGTCTTTTCTTTATAGTTCTTATTTCTTTTTACAATTTTTTTCTCTAAAATTTTCATTTTGTTTACAAAATAATTTTAAACTTGTGCTTCTTTTCTTCCAGGAATTATAATTGAAGTGATAATCATGATGTATTTCTCTTTGAAATTTTTTATTGTAAATATTTTTGAGTTATTTGTTCTATTAAAATCATTTTAAAAGCACCCACAATATGCCAAGCATTGTGCAAAGCACTGATGAATCAGAGAAAGTCAATAGACAATCCTTGGTCTCAAGGAGCTCACAATCTAATTGGGGGTGTGTGGAAAGAACAATAAACAAGTACGTACAAACAACATATATAAAACATAAAATGGAAATAATCAACAGAAGGAAAGAGATAGAATTAAGAGATTTTGGGAGCAGAACCAGGAGACAATAATATTGTGTTATGAAGAACTATAATAGACTTAGTTCTTCTCAGTAATACAATGATTTATTTTTAATATACATTGCTTTATGAATCATGCTGGGAGAAAAGAATCAGAACAAAAGGGAAAGTGATGAAAAATTCTATCCACATCCAGAAAAAGAACTATGGAGTCTGAATGAAAATTGAAGCATACTATTTCCCCCCTTTTTTTTGTTTTGTTTTTTCTTTTTCATGTTTTTTCCCTTTTGTTCTGATTTTTCTTTCACAATATGACTAATGCAGAGATATGTTTAAGATAATTATATATGTATAATCTATATCAGATTGTTTGCTCTCTTGTGAAGGGGTAAAAAAAAGAAAGGAGGAAGAATAATTGGAAACTCAAAATCTTACAAAAATGAATGCTGAAAACTATCTTTTACATGAAATTGGGAAAAACAAAATCCTATTAAGTGCAAAAAAGAAAGAAACCTCTTTCCACCTTCCCCCCCCCCCCAAAAAAAGGAATTTCTATAGATTTGGAAAAGATTTTCTATAGAAGTTAAGATTTTAGTTGGGATTCAAAAATTGCCAAGGAAGCCAGGAGGCAGAGGTGAGAAAGAGGAGTGTTCCAAGCAAAGTAGACAGTGAAAGAAAATGCCTGGAGTCTATATATGAAGTGTATTGTTTGAAGAAAGGTGGGAAGTTACTTTTAGCTTACTGGACTTTACTAAACATGAAGGCAACATGGTTGGGCTTTAGGAAAATATAGAAAATTTTTAAAAAGATGACATTTTGGCAACCAAACAGTGGTAGAGAGAGACTTGTGGCAAGCAGACCAGCCAGCAAATGATTATTATAATCTAGAGACGAAGAATAAAGGCTTAAAACAAAGTGGTGGTAATATCAGAGGAGAAAAGTGGACTCATTGGAGATTTTTGACAATAGGTTGTGTGCAAGAGATAATAAGGAGGGGGCAGCTAGGTGGCACAGTGGATAGAGCACCAGCCCTGAAGTCAGGAGGACGTGAGTTCAAATCTGGTCTCAGACACTTAACATTCCCTAGCTGTGTGACCCTGGGCAAGTCATTTAACCTCAAATGCCTCAGCAAAAAGCAAAAATTAAAAATAAAAAAATAAAAATCTAAAGAGAAGCAAACAACAATGAGAAAAAGATAATAGTATTAAAAGAGAAAGTTTAAAAGAGAAGTTAAGGGGGGTGGAGCCAAGATGGCGGAGTGAAAAGGTGACTTTCTGCCTCTTCTCTGATCTTCTCTCAAATCAACAATAAAATAATCAGACCTAGTCAATTGGAAAAACTTAAAATGCTCATGGGTAGGACGAGCGAATATAATAAAAATGACAATACTACCCAAACTAATTTACTTATTTAGTGCCATACCAATCAAACTCCCAAGAAATTATCTTACAGATCTAGAAAAAATAGTAGCAAAGTTCATTTGGAAAAACAAAAGGTCTAGAATTTCAAGGGGATTAATGAAAAAAAAGGCTGAAGATGGTGGACTTGCTGTACCAGATCTAAAACTATATTATAAAGCAGCGGTCATCAAAACCATTTGGTACTGGCTAAGAAATAGGGTAGTCGATCAGTGGAATAGGATAGAATCACAAGACAAACTAGGCAATAACTATAGCAATTTGGTTTTTGATAAACCCAAAGACCCCAGCTTTTGGGATAAGTATTCACTATTTGACAAAAACTGCTGGGAAAACTGGAAACTAGTGTGGAAGAAATTAGGGCTTGACCCACATCTAACACCACATACCAAGATAAGATCTAAATGGGTTCATGATCTGGATATAAAGAGTGATTTTGTAAACAAGTTAGAGGAACATAATATAGTTTACCTCTCAGACCTGTGGAGATGGAATAAATTTATGTCCAAAGAAGAACTGGAACTTTTAATTGAAAACCAGATAGATAACTTTGACTATATTAAGTTAAAAAGTTTTTGTACAAACAAAATCAATGCAGACAAGATTAGGAGGGAAGCAATAAATTGGGAAATCATCTTTACATTTAAGGGTTCTGATAAAGGTCTCATCTCTAAAATATATAGAGAATTGTCTCATATTTATAAAAATTCAAGCCATTCTCCAATCAATAAATGGTCAAAGGATATGAACAGACAATTTTCAGAGGATGAAATTAAAACTATTTATAGTCATATGAAAAGGTGCTCCAAATCACTATTGATCAGAGAAATGCAAATCAAGACAACCCTGAGATACCACTTCACACCTGTCAGATTGGCTAAAATGACAGGAAAAGTTAATGATGAATGTTGGAGGGGTTGTGGGAGGGCTGGGACACTGATGCATTGTTGGTGGAGCTGTGAACGGATACAGCCATTCTGGAGAACAATTTGGAGCTATGCTCAAAAAGTTATCAAACTGTGCATACCCTTTGACCCAGCAGCATTTCTATTGGGCTTATATCCCAAAGAAATCATAAAGGAAGGAAAAGGCCCCACATGTGCAAGAATGTTTGTGGCAGCCCTTTTTGTAGTGGCTAGAAACTGGAAATTGAATAGATGCCCTTCAATTGGAGAATGGCTGAATAAATTATGGTATATGAATGTTATGGAATATTATTGTTCTGTAAGAAATGACCAGCAAGATGATTTCAGAGAGGCCTGGAGAGACTTACATGAACTGATGCTGAGTGAAATGAGCAGAACCAGGAGATCATTATACACGGCAACAACAGTACTATATGACGATCAATTCTGATGGACATGGCTCTCTTCAACAATGAAATGTTTCAAACCACCTCCAATTGTTCACTGAAGAAAGCCATATACACCCAGAGAGAGGGATGCGAAATGAGGACCACAACATAACATTCTCATACTCCTTGATTGATGTTTGCTTACATTGTGTTTCCTTTATCTGATATATCGTTTGTGTAGATAAGATTTTTCTTGCACACCAATGATAAGTTTGGAAATATGTATACATATATTCGATTTGCCAATATTTTAACATAATTAACATGTAGTGGATATCCTGCCATCTAGGGGAGGGGTGGGGAATTGGGGGGAAAAATTTGTAACGGAAAGCTATGTAAGGGTTATCGTTGAAGAATTACCCACACATATGTTATGCAAATAAAATAAAAATTTTAAAAAAAAAATCAACAATAAAATAAGCCTCTGAACTGATCTTCAAGTCAACGAACTCAGAAATATTTGGGCACGGCTCTCTGGAGAACTTCATATCAGGTTAGTCGGTCTCGGACAGAGAGATAAAGAGACGACCCCTGTGCAGGCCGGAAGTGAGGGTGGGACTCAGCTCAGCTCATCCTGGAAGAAATTACAAACTCCAAACTCCAAATTCCAAACACCTGGAGTTTATCTGAGGCACTCGGGGCACTCTGCCCTGATTGGGGGCAGGTGTTCTGGCAGACTTGCCTTGTTTAAGGAGTAATTCGGACTTAGTCCTAGGCCCCACCGGCCCAGCACCTTAAGTCAACTCGCCGAAGTGCCCCAGGGCAAAGCGTCTTCAGCCGAGGTTTTTTTTTCCCCCTACCTTAAAGAGATATCCACTCTGTCTAAAAAAAAATGATGAAGAAGCAAAAGAGAGCTCTCACCATAGACAGCTTTTATCAAGGCAAAGAAACGACCTCAGATACAGAGGTTTCTTTAGACAAAAATCCAGAAAAAAACAGCAAAGACCATCACTGGTCCCCGTTTCAAAAGGCCTTTCTGGAATACTGCATAAAGAACCTCAAAAGAGAGCTGGAGGATAAATGGGAAAATAAACTGAAATCAGTGCAAGAAGGATACAGTATCTTGCAAGAAGGATATGATGCTCTGCAAAAGAGATATGAAAAAGACACCAATTTATTAAAAAATAAAATTAGTGAAGTGGAAAAAGAGTGCAGTGAACAAATTGGCCAGTTACAAAAGGAACTTAAAAAGGTAACTGAAGAAAACAACACTTTAAAAATAAGAATTGAACAAATGCAAGTGAATGACTCACTAAGACTTGAAGAATCAGTCAAACAAAAACAAAAAAATGAAAAATTAGAAGAAAATATGAAATATCTCCTAGGAAAAACAACTGACTTAGAAAATAGATCTAGGAGAGACAATCTAAGGATTATTGGACTTCCTGAAAGCCATGATCAAAAAAAGAATCTAAACACTATCTTCCAGGAAATCCTGAAAGAAAACTGCCCTGAGATTGTAGAATCAAAGGGCAAAATCACCATTGAAAGAATTCACCGATCACCTCCTGAAAGAGACCCCAAAATTAAAACCCCAAGGAATATCGTGGCTAAATTTCAGGACTATAGCACCAAGGAACGGATTCTGCTAGCAGCTAGAAAGAAACAATTCAAATACCGAGGAACAATAATTAGAATCTGTCAGGATCTGTCAGCTTCCACACTGAAGGATCGAAGGGCTTGGAACCAGATATTCCGAAGGGCAAAGGAACTTGGATTACAGCCAAGAATAACCTATCCACCTAGAATGAGCATTATCCTCCAGGGAAGAAGATGGTTATTCAATGATATAGGTGAATTTCACCTATTTCTAATGAAAAGACCAGATCTGAACAAAAAATTCGACACCCAAACACAGAACTCAAGAGATGCATAAAAAGGTAAAAAGGAAAGGACTCTTGAGAACTTTATTTTTACTAGGGGGATACTCAAAGTTTGGGGGTATAATTAACTAAATATTACCTTGATAATATGAAAAAGAGAACTAGAGGGGAAAAGGTTGTCATACTGGGGAAAAGAGGGAAAAAGTGGTAAAATAAGATCTAAAAAAAAAAGGAGGTAAAAACAAGGTAAAATCACTTGAAGAGGCAAAGAAAACCTAATATAATTGAGAGAAAGAGGGGAGGGAGA
>JAJPUD010003090.1:224097-272175 GCA_023553655.1 Myrmecobius fasciatus | reverse complement strand
GAGTGCCTCAGATAAACTCCAGGTGTTTGGAATTTGGAGTTTGGAGTTTGGAATTTCTGCCACGATGAGCTGAGCTGAGTCCCACCCTTACTTCCGGCCTACACAGGAGTCGTCTATTTATCTCTCTGTCCGAGTCCGACTAACCTGATATGAAGTTATCCAGAGAGCCGTGCCCAAATATTTCTGAGTTCGTTGACTTGAAGATCAGTTCAGAGGCTTATTTTATTGTTGATTTGAGAGAAGATCGGAGGAGAGGCAGAAAGTCACTTTTTCACTCCGCCATCTTGGCTCCACCCCTATTTTCACTCATCATTCATCATTTTAGAGTATATCATTTAGAGACAATCATTATATGATTGTCAGATCCACAGATTTCCATCTTTTCTGCAGGAATACTTTGTCAATTCATTTCAGTCCTGTGGCAATTTAGTGAATACTTTTTGTGCTGGTCTTTGGGGTTCCTGCCTTCAAGGAGTTAGCATTCTATAGGAAGAACCAGCATGTACACAGATAACCATGTAAAGAGTCTATGCAGAATAAATATAAACTCATCTCAGAGGGCCAGGAGAGCTCTTATAATGGGGAGAGTCAGGGAAGACAGCACCTGAGCAATGCTGCTGGAATATTGAGACAGAAGCACAGAGAAATAAAATTCAAAGCAAAAGATGTTCTAGGGAAAGGTATAGGTAGGGAATGAAGGGGAACAAAAAGGAGGCCCGTTTGACTGAAAGAAAAAGAGAGAAAGTGATGAGAAACCAGTTTGGAAAAACTGATGGTAATCAGACTATGAAGGTCTTTAAATCCCAGACAAAAGTCTTTGTATTTTATTCTATACCAAAGATTTTTTTTAACAGTTTAGTCACTTTATCAAATGTTTATCTAAAATCCAATAAAATTCTTTCTACAGCATTTTTCTTCTAACTGGATTTGAAAGAGAGAGAAAAGAGAGGGAGCTAGGGAGGGAGTGAGGGAGGGAGAGAGGGAGAAAGAGAGAGAGAGACAGACACAGTGACAGAGAAAAGGTAGAATAAAGAGAAAAAGAAAGAGAAAGAAAAAGGAAGGAAGGGAGGCATAAAGGGAAGAAGGAAGAAAGCAAGCAAGAAAGCAAGCAAGGAAGGAAGGAAGGAAGGGAAGGAGGGAAGGCATGAATTGTTCTTTTTTTAAATTTTTTTATTAAAGCTTTTTATTTGTATGACATGTATATGGGTAGTTTCCCAACTTTGATCTTTACAAAGCTTTCCATTACAAATTTTACCCCCAGTCCCCTCCCCTCCCCTAGATGGCAGGAAGTCCACTACATGTTATTGATATTAAAATACTTGACAAGCTGTGCAAGAAAAATCCTATCTACAAGAAAACAAAAGAATCAGAGAAAGGCAACACAATGCAAGCAAATGTCAATAAAGATCATGAAAATGTTACGTTGTGGTCCATATTTCATATCCCTCTCTCTGGGTGTATATGGTTTTCTTCATGAATTGTTCTTAATGAAGCCACACTAGCTTGTGAATGGTGATTACCATTTCCTTTTCTGATGGTGACTGACCATCTCTTTTGTAATTTCATTGGTTTTTGCTAAGAATTAAAGTCCAGATCAAAGGCCTATAGTTGATAGACTCCATTCACTTCCTTCTTTTTTTCTTCCCCAAACCAGGAAACTCAGTTGTCATTTCCTGGTTCTTTGCTACCTTTCTTGTAAATCTTATTCAAATACCCCATTCAAATACTCCTCAACCACACTGATTTTCTGTGCTATTCTAGAGGAGACTTCAACCAGGTCATTGATAGAAACTCATCAAGGGCAGATGGGGCTATCTTACTATCTTCTTACTTAAGTCAGGTGTCAACTCCCAATTAGCCATTTTTGCTCTATCCCTTACAGTCCAAAGGTCATTGACCTGGCAGAGAAAAGAGAAGCAAGATTAGAAATGAGAAAATCAGAATCTTCTCCCTTGTCAGTTATCATTGTCCCATCCACCCTGAGCAATAGTCTGTTTGCTTCTTTGATCTTAGTCTTTCTCCCCAAATAACTTTAAAAATCCCCTCTTCTTACGGTCCTCAATTTTACTTGCCAGCCTCAGCTCATTTGGAGCTTTTTAGGATTCTGGCATGATTCTAAGAGTACCATACCATGCTTTTGTAATTGATCCTCTGTTACCTGCCCTTGCTTCTATCTTCAGTACATGTCTTTTAAAAATCATCTTAAAGTACTATAAATGTGATCTATTTTTATATCCTTTTCTACTTCCCTTAGCCCAATTTAGGATACTTTCTTGAAATGTCACAGACTCACTCCTGCTGAAATATTCCAGGTAATATATTCCTTTCACTATTAGAGGGGCAGATTTTCTTTCTTCTCCACTCTCCCACCTACCTTAATCTTATTGGTAAAAATACCAGAGTACTTTTCTTAATATAAATTTATTAAGTGCTGACTATATACTAAGTATAGAATCAAGTATTTTGCTTGGTACCCCATGAGAACAGAGAGAGACACTAATCTAATTTTTGTTTTTGTTTTCATTTTTATGGAAGAAGATTGTCTCCAAATTATGGACTAGTAAACTTCCCTTTGATTCATAGCAAAAATGCTAAAACATATTAAAGAGATGCCTACTGGACATCCAGAAAAAGAAGCAACAATATTTAAAGGCTGCTCTGAATCCATCAAACTTACCCTTTTTGTCATTGTCATTACACTTGATATAGGGAATGTTGGATGTTATTTTTGTCACATGTTTATATTCTTGGGTATTAAATCACACAGCCTCAAAGATGGTTAGACAAAGTCAAAGATTAACCATGAAGGGCTTAACATCTTCATATGGAAAGGTCTTGAGGAAAGATCCCTGCCCATATCTATGTTATGATGCTTTACTCTGCTATCAACCTACCAGCTGTCATTCTGGATCCTGGTCTGAGATCCTGTATACCCAACTGGTGAGAGGTGTAATGGCAATCTCATTACCCAGCATCCATTCTCTGCACATCTCTCCATCCTGTTGCCTTATGAGTTGTACCAATCCTTCTCCCATCCCATTTTCCATCCCTTTCTGTTCAGAGAAACTGAATCAACATGTTAGCACTCCTGAAAAAAACTTGCCCAATAATTAATTATGTTATGGCCCCATTTTTCAGATATATAACACCTCTCTACCATCCCTTACTGCTCTTCTTCAATTAGACTCTAAGCTCTCTGAGGCAATTTTGCTTCCTTAGTGCTTAGGAAAGGGCCTGACATTTAGTAAATGTTTAATCAAATGTCTTAAGTCATTCATGACATTCATTCTGCCCCACAGAATTGGGGACTAGTCCTTTGCTGTTCAGCATTTTCTTGCCAGTGCTTAGATGAAAGCAATGATGATGCATATGTAAGAGAGACAGACAGACAGAGAGAAGTGAAAGGAAAGGAAGGAAAGGGAAAGGAAAGGAAGAGAAGAGAAGGCAAAAGAAAGGGAGGGGAAGGAGGGAGAGAGGGAGAGAGAGAGGAAAAGAGAGAGGAAGGAAGGAAGAGAGAGAGGGGTGGAGGGAAGAAAGAGAGGAAGAGAGGGAGGGGTGGAAGGGAGAAAGGAAGGAAGGGAGGAAAGAAAGAATAAAGGAAGGCAAGGAAGGAAGGAGGGAATAAGAAAGGCAGAAAGGAAGGCAGGGAGATGGGAGGAATACAGAGAGAGAGGGAGGGAGATAGAGAAAAAGGGAGAGAGGGAGATAGAGAGGGAAAGAAGGAAGAAGGAAGGGAGGGAGGGAGGGAGGGAAAGAAAAAATGAAAGATGACCTTAATAAACTGCAATGAGAGACAGGGCCACAACAGAGTCCCCTTTCTGCTTTCTATACCACATGTAGGGAAGCAGATTGATGAAGAGGAACATATCCAGGAGAGGATGACCAGAGTGATGAGAGGCTTAGCAACCCCATGATATAAGGCTCTATTAAAGGAATTAGAATTAGTTAGATTGGAAAAGAAAGATTTAGGAAGAATATTAATCCCTGACTGAAGGACTCTTCTGTGGAAGCAGAGCTAGACTGACTCTGCTTTGCTTCATACAAATGAAGAAGGAACAGTGAGTGAAAATTCAAAAAGACCAAATTAGCCTCAAAGGAACAAAGCTTTTGGTGAACATTAGAGTGATCCAGATAGAGAACAGTTAGCTTGATAGGCCAGTGATGAGTTTCTCCTTTCTAGAGACTTTCCACTTTACCATAAGAAGCCCAACTAGGCCATGTTGGATGACCCCTTTGGGGGGTGCTTTTATAAAAGGTGTTTGTTCAGGTAGGGGGCAGACTAGAAAGCCTCTGGTTTTCCTTCCAAATATGAAATTCTATAATTTGTCAAAAATGTAAAGGTTTCAAAGAAATAAAAGACATCATGCTTGCCTTCAAGAAGCTTATAATCTGGTTAGGGAGACAAAATATATACTTGAAATAGTAAATAATCTGAAAAGTTAGGACATTACAAAGTCAATTAATAATAACAATAAATATAATATAATTAGGTCATGTGATATTATTCACCAAATAAATAATAAAAAAGGAGCTTCCTCTTTTTTGTAAACTTCTGTCTCCAGTGTGTAGCACAATGCCTTATACCTAAAAGTAGTTCAATAAATAGTCCTTAAATTGATAGAAAATATTATTGAAATTTAGGGAAAGGAGAGAATGCTTTAACTAATGATGCTAACTGGCAAGTCCTGAGAGAATATAGGATTTTAGCAGAGTCCTTGGATGGGTTTCATTTTAATAGACAGAAAGAAGTGAAGGCACTCCATAAAATTAGACTCAAATCAGGAACTTTTGAGGTAATCAAACCTAACTTTCCAGCCAATGCAAAAGTTCTTTGTAAAATATCATTTACAACATGGATTTAGGGTTGGAGGGACTTATAATTCACCTAGTCCAGTAATGTTACTGAACTAGTTAGAGAAATGTGGAAACTTACAGAAATGTAGAAACTAAGGGCCAGTAAGGTGGGTGATGCAATTTGCCCAAGGCTAAAAAGGAAAAAGTAGAGGCATTTGTATCAGTTGAATGAGCTGTCTAAGGAACTAGAGATTTCTCCCTCATGGAAGATCTTCCAAATGATCACTTGTCAGGGATCTTATGCTGAAATTACTTTTTTTTTCCAGATTGAATTCAATGGCTCTGGAGATTCAACTCTGAAACTCTGTGATGGGAAATTCTTTCATGCTTAGACCTCCAGAGACTTCTTAGATAGTCCCAATGATGAAGAAAGCATGACCTTCCAAAGCAACTTAAAAAAAGTATTTCTAATTATTATAAAATTCCTATTAATTTGATGAAGTTGTTTCAGACAAATGAAATTTCAAAAAGGAAAGTATGGAAGTAATTAGTATATAAATGAAATAAATTAAAAGTGAAAATGACAAAGAAAATGAAATGAGGTTGTTCAGGACCCATGGAACTGGTCCTATTCCCATTTGTTTTTCAATGGTGAACAAAAATCAAAACATTCTCAAAATAGTTTCCTCACTCTACAATGTTCATGACCCTTTAGTTCTCCTGGAGGCACTTCCACGATATATACCCATAGCCAACAAGATTATATTCATAATAAATGATTTTGACTAACCTTAGAAACTTTACTTCCCCTTATGAGGCACACACACACACACACACACACACACACACACACACACACACAACTCCAAAATATCCAAAATTCAGAAACATAGAGACTTAACTGGGAACTTGTAAATTTCACTATTCATTATATAGGGAATGGCACCCTAGGTATTGTTAAGCAGTGACTTGTAAATTTCACTCTCCCTTGGAAAATAAAAATAAAATGAAAGGTTCTTTTTAGCAGTGACTTGTAAATTCCAATCTCCACTGCTGAAAAATAAGCTCTGATTACACTACATAGTTCATGCATCTCAAAGTGTCAAATAGTTGTTTTATTACACATTCAGGTCTAGCCGGTTGGTTTTCCTACAACAGAGAATGGAATTTACAAGTTGCTATTTAAAAATACTTTTCCAAGAACATCTTTACCCTCCCCCATGCAATTTTCTTTTCTTATTCTTTTTTTTTTCTAGGAACAGGAAATGTACAAGGTATTTCTGAACAATACCTATCATTTTCTCCTGTAACTGAGATGGAAACAATTTTAAATGTTGCTCCCGGGCTTCAGAATACTAAACATAATATTAGAAGATTCCATTTTTCTTCCATATGCTCCCCCAAAACTCCTTTCACTTGGGGCCCTGCCTTTTAAAACCAAGTCCCTGATAAGCATCATTAGTGGTATTTAGTTTCTATTTGTTGTTAATAAAGCATCCAGTTGGTGAGCCCAGGAGCTCTCCAAATATTCTCAAGCAATATGGTCATTGGAAATTCAGAGCCTAAAGAACTTCCACATCAAGCTGTTTTTTTATTTACCATTTATTTAAACAAGTTTCTAAATAGTTACCTGAGACTGGAAAGACAGAGAGATTCAATACAGGCAGAGCAGCTATATTCTGTAGGGACGTGATAAGAAATAAGAAAGGAGGTGGAATCACGACCTTAATAATAGAGATGTCATAGCAATAATATTGCAATAAAATGTGTGCTATTAGGAGGTCTAAAATCCGTCTCCAAGAAATACTCTCTAAACAAAAGTCAGAAACAATACACTCTAAAGTGAACCAAAGACATCTTCATGTCAGGGCAAAAGAAGGTATCAATATACCTTGCTGTTTTGAAGGGATTTCCAGCTAAACCTTCATCATGTCTCAGAAAGCACCCATTTTCACCTAAGCTGATCATTCTCTACACGAATGGGGAGAGGAGAGAGGCCCACCTAATTTCAGTGGTGACCCGCAGCAGATTGTAATTCACACTGCCAGAGATTAAAAGCTCTTTCATTACTACCCTGTGACACTGTCCTTGCAGGCCGTAATTTCTAGCTGGTCAAGTAGATCTTTAATTTCCAGACCTCGTCAGCACACTGATTATCTGCATTCCGCAGACATCTGCAGAAAGCAATCCCTGAGTGCATATTTCATGGCTGAATATTTTTACATAACATCAGCTGGAGTCCATCGTTGGAGCGCTCTCTCCATGTGTCACAACCCAATCCATTATTTCAATAAGTGACTTCAATTAGTCATTTTCTTCCTTACAGTCAAGACAGCTAAAACAGCATGTGGTGCTCTGATGAAGTTTGTAATACGAGGCAGGGAGAGGAATATTTTTTAAAGGTGATCTAGGATTAAGACAGGTTGCCAACAACATCAAAAAAGAAACTTATCTCTTACCTACATGTTCATGAGGAAGGATGACAGTGTTTCTAGGTGAGTATGCAAAGAAGGTAAAGAAAAAAATCAATTAATTTATATTCTAAATAGATTATCCTAGAAAGACATTCTCTTCTTACTAGGGCATGCTAATCTTTATTAAATAATATCTTATTATGTATCATTATACTACAACCCATGAAAATGTAAATTAAGGATTTTGTCAAAATTCCTAAATCTGAACTGAAAGTATAGACTGTAAATAAACAAGTGAGCTTGACTTCAAGTGTATTAGTTAGGTGCTAAATGAATTAAAAGGCATACTAAAACTAATTAACCATTCTCGACTGGGGTCAAATCCTTCTTATATGATAAGCTTCTCTTAGAGACGGCAGAATCATTCCAGTTGAGAAAATAATGTCCCATATTGCTGGCTTTGAGGCAATTCAACTAAATAAATATTTGTGAATATCTACTATGGGGTTAATAGTCATGCTCTCCATGTCTATTAGTTTCAAACAGACAAGGATGAACATGAATAAATAGGAATACCTAATATTTCAGATGAGTCTGGAGTGATGTATATAAATTGTGACTGTATCCCATAATTACATCCAAACCTACAGAATATTAGTTAGAAAGGACCTGCAGTCCTTTTGAAAACTGGAATTGGAATCAGAAACAGATTCAAATCTTATCTCTGATACTAACTACCTGTGTGCCCATGAGCCTCAGTTTCCCTGTTTGTAAAAGGAGAGAGTTGAACTAGAGGGCCAATAAGGTCCTTTCCAGCTGTAAATCTATGATATTATAATTCTTCAGGTCATAGGATGGTTACATTCTCGATCTCATCATTACCCACAAGTGTCCACTATCCAACTTAGAAATTGTAACATTCTCCTGACTGACCATAAGCTCCTATTATTCTAGGGAATCTCTCATTCCTTCAGACCTAGTTCAAGAATCACCTTTTGCCAAAAGCTCTCCTCAAGTAGGAATACCCAATCTTTCTTTTATTTGACTACCATTCGCAGAACTGTATTTATTCACTTTATACTTAAGCTATATATGGTATGTATATGTATATGTGTATATGTATACATACATGCTGTGTGTATATCTAATACCTGTTCTATACACATGATTATTTTTTTGCAATAGAATATAAGCTTCTTGAAAGCAGGGATTGTTACATTCATTGTACTTGCATCCTGTGTGATTAGCAAAAGTGCCTGGTACATAGTAAGTATTTAATATATGCTTATTGATTGTTCTAGTAAGTTCAACCGATTAATTGCCAGAGATAAGGAACCAAAGACCCAAATCTCCAGGCCTCATTGATGTTGGATGGCAGAGACAAGGACTTATAAACTGGGTCCTCTGGTTCCAAATACAATATACTTTCCATTGAGCCTTATTTTATTCTTCGACATGAGACCTTGTAAACCTTGTGATTTCCCATAAGTTTCAGGGTACAGCAGAGCAGTGTCTGAGACTGAATAGAACTCAGGTCTTTTTATCTCCAATCTTAACGTTCTATCAAATCCCAACTCCTCATTTTATAGATCATTACAGAGAAGTTTTTTGTTTTTTGGATTTTTTTGTTTTTTTTTTTACTACAGCCCAACATTTCCCTGACTGTTTCCTTATACCTTACATTATTATCACTGTTGTTAGGAAAAGAGTAAAAGGATCACTTCCAAAAGCAGTGATAGAAAATGTGTTTCTTCCAAAATTTACAAGAAGGCAACTCTTGAATTGGAAGCATTAGTGAATTTCTTATCTTCCTGATGTTGAGGATAAATCTCAACCATAGCATAAAGCAGGATTTCTTAAATTTTTTCCACATGATCCCTTTTCAACCAAAAAAATTTTATACAGTCCCAAATATATAGGTATATAAATCAAACATTTATTGATAATAAATCATAATTTTGTGTCACCCACATTCAGTTATGAGACTGTATATGGGGTCATGACTCACAGTTTAAGAAGCTTTGGTGAAAAGACTACTCAATTTAGGAATAAGAAAAGCTAGATTCAGATTCTAGCTTTGCAATTTATTATGTGTGACCTTGACTAGGTCATTCATTAACTTCTCTGGACCTCAATTTTAAAATGTGGGTTAGAATTATATTACCCATAAAGTCCCTTCTAGCTTTAAATCTCTCCTCTTTTTATGGAAATGCATTCATCATTTTTGGCCCCATAGATCCATTAGCAACTCTCTTTTCCCACAGTAAACTCAATGGCATTCAGATGATTCTGAAATTCAGGATGTCCTGACCTTCATCCCTATTAAAGTCAAATGTATCCCACAGGAAAGATTAGAGTATGAAAGAGACTCTCCTATACCAATAATCTACCCAAATTTAGTTTTTTAATGTCTGCCTGCCTTTCCATTATCAACAAAGGTAATAATAGTAAAGAACTTGGGTTAATGATTTTGAGTGGATAAACAAGAATAGATAGTAGAAAAATAGAATTTTAAGGATGAAGAATAATAATACCTTTCTACTTTTCTTTTTATTGATATTTCTTGGATTAGCATCATCTTAATGAGGGTAATATTTAAGGAACTAATATTAAGGAGGGTAATATTATCTGAAATTGAAAGCTTTCTGAGAAGCCCATAACACAAAGGCCTTGTCTGAGGTCATTCAAGTAAGTGGTAGTCAAAGGTTAGAATATTTTGTCCAATTTTGGAAGTGACATTTTTACAAAGTCACTGAGAAGCTAGAACATCTAGAGGAGTCCAACTGAGGCAGGAAGAATATTGAGTTGAAGCCCGATGATCCTTTCAAGGACTCCAAATGCTTAGCCTGTCAAAGAGAATGCTGGAGAGAAATAAGATCTGCCTTCAATTATTTGAAACTCTACCATATGGAAGAGGAACTAAGGCCAGTCCTATTGCCTAGACAAGGGCAAAACAAAGAGAAATGAGCTGAAGTTGCAAGGAGGAAAATTTAAGCTTGATTTGAGAAGAACTTTCATGATAACAATGAGAGCTGTCCAAAAGCAGAATTGACTCCTTGGGAAATGGGATCTACTTCTGTGCAGGGTTTCTGGCAAAGTCCAGAGGCTCCCATTCACAGATAGGATTGGTCTAATTCACTTCTGGAATTCTACAATTAATTAGTGGTTTCCATCTTTAAGCTCTGGACATTTTCTCTGGCTGTCCCCCTTACCCGGAATGCTTTCCCTTCTTGTCTCTCTGCCTGTTGACCTCTCTGGCTTTCTTTAAGTCCCAATTAAACCTCCATCTTTTACAGGAAGCTTTCTCAACCCCTCATTTCTAGAACTTCCTCTTTGTTAATTATGTCCCTTTTCCTCTGACTACATCATGCTTACACATATTTATTAGTTTGTTTTCTCTCCATTAGACTGTGTGCTCATTGGGGATAGGAACTGCCTTTTGTCTCTTTTTATATCCCCAGAACTTAGCATAGTACCTTGCACATAGCAGGAGCTTAATAATTGTTTATCGATTAACTGAGATAACTGGATTATGGGGTAATCGAAAAACTCTTGAATTTAAATCTCAGTTCCATGATTCACAATAGGTGAATTGGTTGAAAAGTGTATTGTTAAATATTACATACAGCTGAGCCACTTATGAGGGATGTTATAATTTTTTAATACACCCAAGTATGAGAAAGTGGTAAAAATCCAATAGAGATGATTCAGTGGGTCTTATAGCCATTGAGCCTATTTTATGTGAAAATTACTCAAAATCCAGGGGATTTAAAAAGAAAGCCCACATCCCATTATTATAGACTTGCTCTTGGCCCACTTTTCCTTGGATTGAATTCAGAGCCTCCTTGTCACTGACTGCCAGCCCAGGAAACTAATGGAATTCCATCCATGGCAACCTGAGAAGGAAAACATGGTCCAGACTCAACAATAACTTAGCTCACCTGGCACCTTATCCTACCAAGACATCTCAGTGTAATAACGGTAATTTAATAATGTAGCCAGCTAAAGCTCTGCACACGGTTGAAAGCAAAGGAAAATAAATGAGGCTCACACTCTGAACAGAGGGGACATTCTCCCAGAGCTGCCTGCAATGGGGAGATACCTGGTAATGAAATATCCACTCATCGCTATTCATTATGCAGGAAGGAGGCCTCAGAAGGCAATCCCTAAAGGTGATGGACTCAAAATGAAAAAAATAAATTCAGCTTCCAAGCTGAGTGCATTTTAAACGGTTCGGCAAAGCTGCCCATACATTATCCGTGGAATTGAAGTGGAAGTTTTTGTCAGGTGTCAAGAAAAATAATTAGCTCCTCTTACCTGGGCACATGAACTATATAAATAGCTATCCCTAGCTTTATCTACTTATGCATGATCCTAAGCACAGAAACTTTATTTTAAGTGAATTCAATTTTCTGTGGCTTTTGCCGTAGAATAAAATATCAGTACATAAAAGCACACCTATACAGTATGTATATGTGTATGTGTATATACACATGAATGTTTATAACTAGATATATACTTATAACTAGATATACTCACACATATGCAGATATACATGCTGTCACATTTATATATACATATATGAATAGTATACATACCTCTAGGTATAGATGTGTGTGTGTGTGTGTGTGTGTGTGTGTATTCTGGATGCTCAACAATTCAGCTTGCTGCCTCTTAGGAAATGGTTTTCTCTAACTCTTGACTATTGACATTGTCTATATCCCAGAAAACCTGGAAAACAGCTTCACACAAGATGCACATGAAGAGAGAGAAGGTTCTCCCTTTCAGTAAAAATCACTGTATTTGCAAGAAATTAATTACATTTGAAGGAAAAGATTTCTCTTGATTTCTATTTAACTGTTATCTATTCAGAATGGGAAGTTTTGCCCACAAACCACTAAGGCTCTATTTGACTCTTCATTTTGCTAATTTGTTAAGCTAACAATAATTTCTTCTCTCACCCGCCTCCTCTCTCTGCTTGCACCACCAACACAACAGTAACTTTTCTCCATTGTGAGTTCTTGAGACGAACATCCTGACAGATAACACAATGCCATCTTTGATCATTTTTGAAACTAGTAATGAAATGTCAGAGGAAATGGTTCATTAACCTGGGGAAATGCACCTTGCATCATCTCTGAGTCAATAAATGTTCCATGAAAGACACTTTCTGAGCACTCAGAGATCTAGAGAAAGTCACATCTTAGAATAAAATTGGGTCATTAAAGATCCGAAGATCATGAAACTTAAGCAGATACACTGTCTACATCTTTCTCTATTGACCATAAAACTGGTTGGAGATGCTGGTTTCTATTAGTCTATAGACTTGGACTTCTAATTCCATCTCTGATGCTTGCTGTGTGACCATAGCCAAGTGACTTAATCTCTCTGAGGATCAGTTTCAGTTTTTCAGTCTGCAAAATAGGGTGAATAGTATCTGTGGCCAACTAGTTCACAAGGTAACTGTGTAGATCAAATGAGTGAGTGTTTACAAAGAGTTTTGCAAACCTTTCAAAAGTTCTTTAAAACGTCAATTTCATCATGATGTAGTGGAAAAAGTACTGGTTTGGGGAGTCAGAGGGAGTCTGATCTGACCTTTAATATGTGAGTGATCTCAGAGAAGTCATTTCACTTTGTGGAACCTCCATTTTCTCGTCTTTAAAATGAGGGGGGTTGGACTAACTGGCCTCTTGTCTCCTTTCCAGCTGTAGAGCTGTGATCATTTACTTTAAACTCCCAAAATAGACTTTCTATGTGGGAGAAAAAAAACCATCTGAAAATTGCTTTCTCCTCTTTCCATTCATTTATCAATGTTTAGATCAGTGGTTGGCCAGTTCAGTGTCTCGGAGGGGAAGCATTCACCACCTGCCAGGTCAGTTGAAGGCAAGGATGAAGGAATCTATTAGGGCTTTAAGTTATGGCTCCTTTTGAGCACAAACTGGCCCACCAAGCCACAAATCAGCACCCCTGACTCTGGACCAAACCTCCCTCTGCCCAGGGACCCCCTCTCTAAGCAGAGCTCAGGTTTTCTAGTTTGAGGGAGTGGGATGGTTTCCTGCTGGAGGTTCATCTCAAGGGAATTCACTGCAGAAGCTGACGGTCTAGCAATTCCATTAAACTCTTTCAATTTCAGCATTTCTTTAAAGCACTCAGCAACCATGCTGGTGGGGGCTATTTCAATTTCTCTGTGGATGGTGAAAAATAATAAAATGACACTTAAATAACTATTTTTAAGGAGAGACCACAGCATGGGGCCTAATTATTGAGGTATGTGATAGATGTTATGGATTTTTACTGAAGCAAAGGGGCTTGATCTGTACAGTTCAGAAAGCAAACAGCAGCCAGGCCTGTGTGGAATATGTCATCTAAATATAGGCCCAGGGATTAGCACAGGTCAGGTACTTTCTTTCTTCTACCCTGGCTCCCCATTCCAGGGATACATCTGAAATCACTTCACCTAAAGGGACACCCCAGGAAATGGACACATCCATCCCCTTGAGATTCAACCATCTCCAGACCATTCATTCCTCAATGGGGTCTTATGTGAAAAATTCCATCAGGAGTAAAAAGACTGGAGTTTAAATCCCTTTTCTGTAATTTACCACCAAGGGACCACTGGTTGACTTTATCTCAATGACTGTGTCAATTTCTCATCTGTAATAAGGGAGATAGACTAGCCATAGTTTTTTTTAAATTTTAAATATATTTGTACACAGTTGTTTTCATGTCCTCTTCTCCCTTCCCTACCACTACAACCAACCATCACCATTAACTTGGAAGATGCTTGAGGTCAGGGACTGTTTTTTGTCTCATTTAGCACAACATCTAGCATACAGTAGGTATATAATAAATGCTTGGTCATCAGATATAACGGGGATAAGCTAGAACTATTCCCAATAAGATCAGGGGTGAAACAAGGTTGCCCACTATCACCATTACTATTCAATATTGTATTAAAAATATTATCTTTGGCAATAACAGAAGAAAAAGACATTAAAGGAATTAGAACAGGTAAGGAGGAAACCAAATTATCATTCTTTTCAGATGATATGATGTATACTTGAGGAATCCTAGAGAATCAACCAAAAAACTACTAGAAACAATTCACAACTTTAGCAAAATTTCAGGATACAAAATAAATCCACATAAATCATCAGCATTTTCATATATTACCAACAAAATCTAGCAACAAGAGATAGAAAGAGAAATACCATTTAAAATAACTGCAGATAATATAAAATATTTGGGACTCTATCTGCCAAGGAAACAGTAAGAACTATATGAACACAATTGCAAAACACTTTCCATACAAATAAAGTCAGATCTAATCTCTTGGAAAAATATCAAGTGTTCATGAGTAGGCTGAGCTAATATAATAAAAAACGACAATGCCATACCAATCCAATTCTCAAGAAATTACTTCACAGAGCTAGAAAAAATAATAACAAAATTCATCTTGAAGAACAAAAGGTCAAGAATTTCAAGGAAGTTAATGAAATAAAATGCAAATGAAGGTGGTCTTCCTGTACCAGACAAACTATTTTACAAAGCAGCAGTCATCAAAACCATGTGTAAGAATAGCTAAAAAATAAAATAGTCAATCAGTGGAATAGATTAGGTTCAAAGGACAAAATAGTCAACAACTATAGTAATCTAGTGTTTGACAAACCCAAAGACCCCAGCTTTTGGGATAAGAAATCACCATTTGACAAAAATTTCTGGGAAAATTGGAAATTAGTATGGCAGAAACTAGTCACTGACCCACACCTAACATCCTATATCAAGATAAGACCAAAATAGGTTCCTAAATTTTAGACATAAAGAGTCATACTGTAAGCAAATTAGAAGAACAACGGATAATCTACCTCTCAGATCTGTGGAGAAGAAAAGAATTTGTGGCCAAAAAAGAACTTGAGTACATTACTGAATGCAAAATGAATAATTTTTATTGTATTAAGTTAAAAAGTTTTTGTACAAATAAAACTAATGCAGACAAAATTAGAAGGGGGAGATAACATGTTAACCGATTATTATCTATTGGATATTGGCATCTTTTTAATATCAATAGATGACTGTTTGCTGGTGATGCTAGAAAAAAAGATTCTTGCTCAGAGAAGTGCTAGACTAGTTAAATTCTGAGTTCCCTCCCTCCTCTGAGATTCTCTCATATTTACTGACATCATGAAAATCTATTCTCCCCCTTCCCCATTTCTTTTTTTTTCTTTTGACAACTACCTAAGATTCAGCCCTAGGGTATATGAGAGAAATAGTGACCATTGCTGAATCAGCCTTATCTGTCATAGAAAAACAATGGTAGCTAAATCAGGATTCCATTCACTATTTTCTCAACTCTTCCAGGAGTGAAAAAGGGCAAGGATTAGGGCCAGAAATGGCCTAATTTGAGGTTAATTAAATATATATGCAGTGGTGACAAGCCTTAATCTCCAACTTGTCACACAATTGGAAACATTGATTGCAGATGCAGCAATCTGCGATATTCGAAGAAGAAATCTTGGCCAGAATGAAATTGGCACTTTCAGCAATCTACCTAAAGGGCTCACATTAAAACTGGACGAGAAAAGATAAAGCAAATCCCTTGTCACAGATAATGCCATCAGAAATTGTAGCATATGAGAAAGAGAAATTCAAAGAGAGAGGGTCAGCTCTAACACCTTGTATTACAGATGTTTGTACATACATATATGTATATATATTAACAGATATTTACATATAATTATGTATATAAATGTGTATAAATGTTTTAAATATGTTTCTATATATGTGTGTAAATGTGTTTCTATATATGTGTCTATATAAAGATATATATGTATATATTTACACACATACATATATACATACATATATATATATATATATATATAAACATAAGTGTACACATACACACACATATAAATTCCTTCCCTGCTACTTACCACCCCTGTACCCATGAACAAGTCAATTAAATTTTCTAAACCCTAGTTTCCTCCTTTGAAAATGAGGGGGTTAGAATAGAAATGGAAAAATAATCGCAACATAATTGAAATGGTAAACTGTAATGACTTAACATGGCCATAAAGAAGGGAGAATACATCTTCCTTTTTTCTGAAGGGTGGAGGACTATGGGTATGAAACAAAGCATGTATTGTCCATTTCAGCTAATGTGTCAATTTACAGAGATGCTTTTATCCCCCTCTTTGAGGAAGAATATATTGAGGAAATGAAGGTGATGTAAAAACTAGATTTTTTAAAAAGTTTTAAAAAAGAGAAAAGAGTGAACAAGACATTTTCTAATATATCCATTCTGCTAAGTCTATGACCCTTTGCTATCATGTACTGCCTTTCAAGAAATAGTAGGGGAAAATATGCTGATTACTTGAATAAGAAAACAAGAGCTTTCTTCACTTATGTATAAGTATTAAGCATCTACTATGTTCTAGGTACTGTGCTAAGTGCTGGGGATACTAGCAGAGATTAAAAGCAGTTCTTGCCCTTAGAAGTTTATAATCCAATGGAAGAGAAAACAAGTAAATAAATATATGCAAAGCAAGCTATGTAGAGTATAAATAGTGCTTGAAAAATGGGGAAAATAGGTGTATGAAAGACTAGAAGAATAGAGATATTATAGCAGCTAGGTGGCTTTATGGTGCACAGAGCCCTGAGCCTGGTATCTGGAGTTTGAATCCAGGGTCAGACACTAACTATGTAAGCTGTAACTTGAGTAAGTCAAGTGACCCCATTTACCTCAGTTTTTTTTCAAATGAGCTAGAGAAGGATATGTCAAATCACTCTCTTTGCTAAGAAAGACCAAATGAAGTCACAAAGAGTTGGATGTGACTGAAAATGACTAAATAACAACATAGGATCACAACTTTAGAGTTGAAATTTTGTAGGAATAACAAAAATTCTGCATGTGATTTTTAAAGATCATCTACACAAGAACAAAATAAAAGCTCACCTGTATTAAAAATGGTTAATATTAAAAAATAACTACAGGTTTTAGTTTACTTCAGCTTAAAGGTAGTTAATGTGGCCACTAAAATAAAAGTAAATGCAATTTTAGACTATATTAATAAAAGCATAAAGAGGACAAAAAGAAGTTTAAGAATTCCATTATTTTTGTATTGGCTGGTCCACATATGGTATAATATCTTTATTTCTAGTAAATAAACACTCAGAGGATGTCATAATTTCATTGCTGTGGATAAATTCTTGAATGATATAGATTATAATCTATCTATGCTTTCTCTGCTCCATAGCTCCTATCCATTCTTCCCACAAAATTTCCAGACTTCCTTGCAATGTGTTGGATCTATCTCACTTCCTCCTGACATTGCAATGCTACCAATGAATAGCTCTGGATGTTGACTTTGGATCCAAAGCTCTTACTTTTTAACCTCTATAACCCTAGGCAGATCAGTTAATCTCTCTGAACTTTACCTTCCTCACTTGAAAAATAAGAACACTGAATTAAATAGCTTTCTAAGTTTTTTTCCAGCAGGAAATCTATGAAATTTATTTTAAAAATTTTAGGCAACCAGGGTTTTTACTTGGGGCCACACAATTAGTGTCTTGAGGCCAGATGTGAACTCAGGTTTTCCTAACGTTAGCCACTAATGCTCTAGCCACTGCACAATCTAGTTGCCCCAAAGAGAGAAATCGATAATACCAAGGGGTAGGCAACCTAGAAAGACAAAAAAGATCATGTTACATGGAAAACAGTTGAAGTAATTGACAGTTTATGATTAGAGTATCTAATCCAATAATCAATCAATAAGCATTAAGAGGCTACTGTATGCCAAGTCTACATTGGCAGAGGATGTTTTTACACAGGGAGATCCTTGCATCAATAAAATCAGAGATCTAGGTTTAAATATGTTAGAAACTCAGCTTAGATCTATATCTCACACTCCATTCCAAAATAAGGTAAAATGGGTATATGATTTGGGCATAAAGTGTGATATTACAAACAAATTAGAAGAACAAGGTTCAATTTACCTATCAGATCTTCGAAGAAGGGAAAATTTATGACCAAGGAAAAACTAGAGAACATTATAAAAGGCAAAATGGACAACTTTGATTACATTAATTAAAAAAGGTTTGCATAAACAAAACCAAAAGAAACAAAATTAAAAGGGAATTACAAAGCTGGGGAAAAATTTGCAGCCATTATTTCTGATAAAGGTTTTATTTCTAAATATATAAAGAATTGTGCCAAATTTATAAGAATACAAGTAATTTCCCAAGTGATAAATGGTCAAAGGATATGAACAGACAATTTTTAGATGATGAAGTTAAAGCCATCTATAGTTATATAAAATGCTCTAAATCACTATTTATTAAAAAAATGAAAATTAAAACAACCCTAAAGTGCCACCTCACACTTCTCAGATTGCCTAAGATGACAGGAAAAGATAATGATGAATGTTGGAGGGATGTGGGAAAACTGAGACACTAAGACATTGTTGGTGGAGTTGTGAAATGATCCAACCACTCTGGGGAGCAATCTGGAACCATGCCCAAAGGGCTATAAAGCTGTGCATATCCTTTGATCCAGCAGTGCCATTACTGGGTCTGTATCCCAAGGAAATCATAAAAAAGGGAAAAAATAACCACAAGTGCAAAAATTTTTGCATCAGGTTGTTTTTTTTTGTGGTAGCAAAGATTTGAAAAATGAGTAGATGCCCATCAACTGGAGAGTAGATGAACATGTGATATATGAAGATAATAGATTATTATTGTTCTATAAGAAATGATGAACAAGCTGATTTTAGAAAGTCCTGGAAAAATTTACATGAACTGATGCTGAGCAAAATAAGCAGAACCAAAAATACTTTGTACACAATAACAGCAAGAATGTGCAATGATCAAGTAGGAAAGACTCGGTTTTTCTCAGTGGGTCAGTGATCCAAAGCACTCCCAGTAGACTTTGGGCAGAAAATGCCATCACATCCAGAAAAAGAACTACAGAGATTGAATGTAAATCAAGACATTCTATGTTCACTTCTTTTTCTGTTTTTTTTCCCTCTCCTATGTTTTTCCTCTTTTGTTCTGAGTTTTCTCTCCCAACATGATTCATAAAGCAATGTCTATTAAAAATAAATAAATATATCTAGGTTTAAAAAAAAAAACCTTGGGGAGGGGGAGTTGGGCTGAGAAATACTCCATAGCAGAGTTAACAGGCCTCTTTGGAATCTTTCATTAGAAAACCTCTTAGCACAGACTTTCTAGGGCTTTTTCATTCACTGCAGAGTTGACTCTCCCACTCAATCAATAAGCACCTATTAACCCTCTCCTTTGTGCTTAGAAAGCTCAGAAGAAAGGTTATCTTAAGTCCAGTTCCTAAATATACATATCCATGCTATGGCAAACCATCTAACATCTGAAGCACTCCTTACTATTTTGGTGTACTTCATAATGGAAGTCTGTCAAATAGTTAATTAATCTGAAAGTCACTCAATCAACTGTCTTGTGATTAATAGAGTGGGTCCCCTTTCTGTGGCAGCTACTGAGCTCTATTAAAAATTAAACAATTTTCCATCAAATGAATAGCTATTGAAGAAAGGGTTCTGATTTTAATAAGCAATTAATTAATGGAGAAATCAAGAATCTATTAACTAAGAAAGAACCTATCAGCTCACCTTCCAAGGCATTATTTACTCATTTACAATTTCCTTCCTGAAATCTTTAATTATTCAACTGAGAAAAAATAGTCCTGAGTAGAAAATAAACAATTCTAACATAGTTCCATAGCTTGGTTAACAACTGTATGATAGTGAAAAGTGTGTGTGTGCGTGCGCGTGTGTGTGCTTGGCAAAGTCTTAGGGGCATCTACATTGCTCCTTTGTGCCCAGTGAAGAATGAATTAAGCCAGATCAATAGGCAACTAAAACCCTATATGTAAAATGTAAGGGCCTATTCATTGAAAAATTACGAACCATGCTATAGAACTTAGCCAGGTCAGAGCTAAATTAAATTATTGATCTATATCCATTTTTCCCCTTTCTGTGCAAGGATTTCCTAAATTGTTTTATAAGTATATATTATTACCTACCTAGAAAATGAATCTTCTCATTCAAAGACCAACATGTCTGTTGACCTATGACTTTCTAAAATTAACCCTCTTGTTTGCAGCAGATGGCAAGCACTTAATTTTATAATATGATTTCAATTGATAGAGATATATACATCCTTACAGGCTCATTCAGACTCTTTTCTCCCCAGCATGGACATTGGTATATAGAATGTGATTTGTTTCTTCTGTCTTTTGGGGTCAAAGATAGAGGCAGTATGGGAAAAGGGGAGAAATGAAGTAAAAAAAATTAAAAAGCTATTTCACCTAACCCTATTCCACAAGTTATTATCAAGGTGCAATTCAATTGAAGAGACTAAAATACAGTCAGTTGACCAAAAAAATCAATGACTTCACTTAGACCTCATAAGCAAAAGATGAGTCAAACAAAACTCAATGGATTTCACTAATATTTTCAACCACTAACTAGATGGTTCATCTTGTTTCATAAGTGCACTGACCAGTCTTCTGGGAGCACTTTTATAAATGTAATTCTTCACTCCTAAGAAAGGGAAAACCAAACTGTGCATACCCTTTGGCCCAGCAGTGTTTCTATTGGGCTTATATCCCAAAGAGATCTTAAAGGAAGGAAAGGGACCCACATGTGCAAGAATGTTTGTAGCAGCCCTTTTTGTAGTGGCTAGAAACTGGAAACTGAGTGGATGCCCATCAATTGGAGAGTGGCTGAATAAATTATGGTATATGAATGTTATGGAATATTATTGTTCTGTAAGAAACGACCAGCAGGACGATTTCAGAGAGACCTGGAGAGACTTGCATGAAGTGATGCTGAGTGAAATGAGCAGAACCAGGAGATCATTATACATGGCAACAACAGTACTATATGATGATCATAACAACGAGATGTTTCAAACCAGTTCCAATTGTTCAGTGAAGAAAGCCATATACACCCAGAGAGAGGGATGTGAAATGTGGACCACAACATAACATTTTCATGCTCTCGATTGATGTTTGCTTGCATTGGGTTTCCTGTCTCTGATTTTTCTTTCTTGTAGATATGATTTTCCTTGCACAAAAATTATGTGTGGAAATATGTATACACATATCCGATTTGCCAAGTACTTTAACATAATTAACATGTAGTGGATATCCTGCCATCTAGGGGACGGGTCGGGAGTAGGGGGAAAAATTTGTAACAGAAAGCTTTGTAAGGGTTAATGTTGAAGAATTACCCATACATATGTTTTGCAAATAAAAAAGTTTTAATAATAATAAAAAAGAAAGGGATAAACATGTGTCCCAAACTTAGGTTTTATTTCATTGGCTAACATCTGAAATTCTTAAATAGTTCTGAAGAAAGCTATATTCCAAGGCCCCCATGCTCATAGTAAGGAAGAAAGCAGTCCTTTTAATGTAAAGATTTTGGATTTGAGGCTGTATTTAACTGGAACCTTTAGTCTCTACAGGAAATGTTTTCACTTTCACAGAAGGTCAGCATAAGAGTCTCTTCATTTACTCTACTGGAGACAAGAACATTCTGACTCATGTGTCAGATAAAGTAGGAATTATCTGTTATTTGCATTAAGAAAAAGTGTACCAAAATACAGTAAAAAGATATTTTAGAGACAAGCACTAGGAAAATGGGGCAGATGGAAAGATGGAAAATCCACCTCCCATCCCCAAGGAGCTAAAACAGCCCAATGCTTAGGATGCCCCCCTTCCAACAAATGGTCCTCCTTTTTACTTCATGAACCGTACTAAATTCAGAGGTATAGATCTCTTCAATGCTAGGACCTCATGATCCACCAGACTTCTTAATTTACTTAACTAATTTCATTCCTGTCCACAGTGCTAAGGACCTTCCTTTATGACACAAGGGAAGCACTTAGGCTATACACGCAACATGTCTGATCCCACTTAGACACCAAACCACCTTCATTTTATTCCATTTTGATAAGTTTGTTTAGGTTGGTGTTGAACTGGAACTTGATCAGTATAATAAAACCTTGGTTTAAAAACTCACTTGTGTAATTTATAATATAGAAGCATTTTGAGATTAAAAGTCTTGTCTAAATTTACACAGCTAGCACATTTTAAAGATGGAATATGAATCCAGGTCATTTTGATTTGTGGGCTGGCTCTTCATATATATATATATATGTATATATATTTAATACATGTATTCTTATATATAATATGTATGTATGTATGCATAAGCATATATACACACAAAGTTATACATACAAAATATATAGTTATATATAAAATATGTGCAATTTATAATTATTATATCAGGTAAACTATATTATATCACAGTTTATTATATATGATATTGCCTCTCATGCTTTTTATTTTATAAATATTAAATTGTAACTTATCACATATAGATTTATTGCTTTCCCTTTAGAAATGGTGCAGTATAGGGGATAGCTGGCCTCAAAGCTGAAAGAACTACTGCCAATATTACTGGGTTCTAACCCTAAGCAAATCATATCACCTTTCATTTCTTTGAACCAATGGCATCAAACTCAAATAGAAATAGGCCAGCAAAATATACATATGGATCTCTGCTAAAGCACACTGACTGAGAAAACCATATGGTAATTCGCTCTAGCCCATTCAAATGTAATGTCAATTTGAATAATGCAACCATTCCCAAGGAATTCATTAACTATGCTAGTAATTAAATCCCAGGTATGTTTCCTGTTTCTTATATCTATCACTTCACAATATATAAATATAAATTATTATTATATTATCATTTATTTTAATTTTAATTATTGATTAGTTAATAATGATTGATATTATAATTATATTATTATAGATTAGAGGCAAAGTTATAAAAACTAAGTCAACTGGCTATGACCAATAATGATGATAAAATATATGGTTCTTTGAATGTAGAGGACCAAAACTTGATTCTATTATTTTCTATCTATGTGACCTCAGACAAGTTATAAAAGCTAACACATTGGGTTTGATTTTCTTCTTCTAAAAATGAAGGGGTTGTAGTAGATGGCCTCTCAAGTGCTTCCATAATTCTATGATGATTCTAGCATTCCATGATCTGGCTTTAAGAAATTCAACTCATTCCTCAGTGGCTCACATACATTTTTAAGGCTAGAGAGAGGGTCTTGGATTGTTGTGCTAGGAATTGTCTCACTTGAAATTCCCAACATTAATAAAATCTCAAGTCCTGACTCGCCCTCCCAAATATGCATATCAATTCAATTTCTTCAACAATCTCTTTTGCTTCTTAATCACAGAACATCATTGTTAAGATACTAAGATCTCAGGCTTTGAATGTCCCATAGCTCCATAAACTGGCAAACAGGATCACATGACCTTGAAGCACTCCTACCCCAAGAGCAGACCTAAGGGACCTTTTATGCTCCATCAATATGGGTCTGTTCTGAAATTGAGTAACTTCTTGGTCTTGAAAAAAAAGTATTCAACCAAAAGCTTGAGGGGAAGATTATAGCAATTATAAGGTGATTGATTACTGGCAGCTACATGGAGCCACAGTGCACAGAGCAACAGGTCTAGAGTCAGAAAAACTCTTCTTCCTGAGTTCAAATCTGGCCTCAGATACTTACTAACTGTGTGACTTTGAGCAAGTAGCTTTGTCCTGTTTGCCTCAGTTTCCTCATTTGTAAAATGAGCTGGAGTTGAAATGGCAAAACCAAATTGGGGTCAGGAAAGTTAGACATAGCTAAAACAGTTGAACAATAATAACAACATAAATACCTTCAAGGAGTCTCATATCATTAACCAGCCACATTTTTGCTGGAAGTAAGAACAATAAAGTTGCCCTGTAGGTTAATCCCTCTTGAGCAGCTAAAATGGTCTCAAAGATCTCAAGTGTTTGATTGGGAAGGGACCTGAGCCAGGTACAGTTACCTGCTCAAAGTCACACATTCAGTCAATAAGAGACAGAACCACAATTAGAATTCACCTGTCCTAATTTCCAGCCCAATATTCTTTGCATTATATAACTCTACCTCTCCATTCTGTAAAATACAATTGTTTTCATGTTGTCTCCTTTAGGACCACAGGAACTTGTCGAGGGCAGAGACTGTGTTTTTAGTTTTATTTGTATCTCCAGCATTTAATACAATTACTCATATATAATAATTGCTCAATAAATGTTTATTAGTAAATTATGATGATAAAAAGCTCCATATCAACAGGTCTTATGTTTTGTATTTTATGTGCCTTCCAAAAATGCTACATTTATTCACCAATTAAAAATTGGAATTGCAAGCTACTGTTAAGAATTATAACATGATGGAGTAATAAATATGTTACAATCAATAACATAAATTTGGCACTAACGTGCTACATTGAGCAAAATTAATAGATGCTAGAGTTTAATTGGTTAAAATAATATAAAATACATATGAAGATAAAAATATTTTGATAAAGAATTAGTTGTTGGAAGAAGAGGTTGAAGGAAACTTTCATTTCTTGAGATGGGGAAATTTTCATTTCTTGGCTTAGGGGAAAATGACTAGTTTAAACAAAATTTCCCTTATTTTGGAGCAAGAATCAGAAATTTCAATACCAAAGAATCACATCAAACTTTTTAACTTTTTCAGGACCATGTAGCATATCCAAATTTTTGCAAATCATGGAAAAGGGAAATTTACACACAATGGGTTTTATTACATGGCTCCAGGAAGCAAACAGCAGAATCACCCCGACTGGATCGATTTAAAAGATTTTTCTATGGGATAAAGATTCAGCGATTCTACACGGCTAGATGCTTCTTTAATTGACTTTATCTTTCTACCATAAAATAAATGTTGGTTTAAAAATAAATGGTTCAGCCCAGGTTTTGATGAGGAAAAAATTGCACTAGCAATCATCATGATCTCCCATGTGCCATATTTGTGTTAAGTTTTATGTTAACTAGCATATGTCTAAAGAAAAATAAGCCAGTTTTATAGAACAAAAATCCAAAGAAAGTAATTACTTGAATATGTCATAATTGCTGTGATGTTATTAATTTGAGACATGATCATCCTTCTTCCCCCTTAATTCTCAAAATACCTACTAGTGGATGCTACCCTGGCCTCTTAAATGGTCCCATTCCTTGCTGTGGCTGTTATTTTCTATTCCTACTACTTTATGCAGGCAATGTAGCAGAGAATAAACACATTCCTAATCCACTGGTTATCTGATAGCATCTTTATCAACACTTTTTTTTTTCATACGCAGAGGGCTAAATCAATTTAGCAGTCCTTTTCTTGGCGATGCTTCTCACAGCTCTGAGACAAAAGCAATACACATACTTTCCAGTAATACACATAGTAGAGAAAATAGCTCCCAAAGAAATGAATGGCTCAAACAAAAATTTCCAAAGCGTCTTCATTCAGAATGAGATGCATCACTATTGTAGTACCTTGATGCTTTGCCTATGTTTAACTAGAGAGCTGAATACTCTATTACATCTACAACCAGGAAAACAATTAGCAAATCATTCATAGTACTTCCATTCACATTCATTTTTTCAGAAATATTTGTTTAGGAAAAGTTTTTTTTTAAACTTTGGATACTAGTAAATCAAATTATGTGTGTACTTAATAAATGTTTGATTCTTACAAGTCTTGAATTTTATAATGTTTTGCACATAGAAGCACTTAATAGATGCATTCACCAAAAAAGTCAATTTTAACAGACAAGCTAGTTTCTGTTTGTCTAACCATGATATATTGCCATTATCAGTGTGTATCACACTACGTAAACCATGAGTTTCTAAAAGCCAAAGATTCTATTCTATGAAAAATGATGCATCTAGTCATTGATTAGGTGATTTTCTCCTTAGAGTTAAGCTACTCTCTCTGTGAATAATTTAGATAATCTGGAAAATTTCATTAAATCTCAGAGCATAGAGTAAGAGATAGCATTTTTGATAAATGTTTGTTAGACCCAGGGTAATATAAATAGAAAATAATAGCATACATTTGCACAGTGCTTTATAGAATACAAAGCTTTTAAAAATGCTATCTCATTTGAACCCCACAAATAGATCCATCAGGTAGCCAGGGGAAATATTATGTCCATTTCATAGATAAGGGGCCTGAAGCTCATAGGGATCAACTGATTTGCCTAAAACCTCATAGCTAGTAAGTAGAGCCAAGGCTCAAAATCAAGTTTTAAGAATCCAAGGGAAGGGAAATTACTTCAATACTTTCTATAAAGCATGGCTAACCTTAGGTATAATGCCAATCCTACCTGAGATTCAGACAGAAAAATTAACTACAAACCAGGAAGATTCTGGACTCATGGATTTCCCAAGGATGTTCCTTAGAACAATCTTCATAAATAAATTTTCTGGCCTCATATTCCCAAAGTTTCCACACAGTCCTATCACTCTAGCATTGATAATTGAACTTTACATTCATGTTCTGTAGGTATTCAATAATTATTCTATAATCTGGTAGAAACACTTAGGTCGTTTTGTTAAGCAGATCCTTTTCTGATTACCAGCATCATGTCAACAACTTGATGGTCCTTTATGTCCTGAGAACAAAAAATGATTGTAGAAAGCTGTTTTTCTCTCTTCCCTCAAAGTTCTCAGCATTGGAAACCTTATCTTAGCTAATAGCTAGTTTGTAAGCCATGTTAGATCCCTGGCATTAGAAATCATGATTTCCCTGTATTTTTTCCTGGCTCCTAGTTTAAAAAAAATACTGGTTTAAACTAATACAGTTGGAACTTTTACTCTTCCACTTTCTCCAAAAGGAATTTTGTAGACTATTGGGAGCCATAAATTTTTTAGTATATGCTAACGATGAAAGTTAGTTAATTTTTTCCCACCCATGTCCAAGTGCTTTTTAGGCGGTTATGTTAAATAAAGGAGGCCAACTGGGTGGGGGGAATGGGGTCCATCCTCCCAACTGACAATGAATTAGAAAAGTTATTTTCATGTAAGAAGAACATAATATATAGAAGAATTGCATATGTTAACATATGTTGGATCACTTGCTCTCTAGGGGAAGGAGTGAGGAGAAGGGAGAGAAAAAAATTGGAACATAAGATTTTGCAAGGGTGAATCTTGAAAACTATCTTTGCATGTATTTTGAAAATGAAAAGCTATCATTAAAAAATAAAATTACTAGATTTTTATTAAAAAAAGAACATAACAGAGATATCAACCAGATAAATTTATTTTCTACCATCTCTTCTTACACACTCTATAGCAGCAATTTTCACAAAATATAGACTCACTAAAACCCATGTAGCATGAGGAAGAACAAAGGGAGAAGAAGCAGGGAACTTTAGACATCTATAAATTAGATTATCATCCTCAGAAAAATTTAAGGGCAGGGCCTGGTTTCCATGTTTATTTTGTCTCTATGTGAGTATGGGTTTAAGAATGAAAGTGTCCTAAAAGGTACTATTTCTATCTCTCTATATAATGCTAAATATATATATGTATATATATTTATAGTTATATAGTTGTATAAATCATTCATTATACTCTCTCATCTGCAGCATTTGTTGTGTAGTAATGACATCTAAGTCTCTATACACTCTAATTTAATAAGATATAGATAGATCTATATATATATATAGATATATATGTATATATGTGTATATATAGTTAAATTAGAGTAGATGGAGACTTAGATATCCTTACTACAGAACAGATGCTGCAGGTGAGGAAGTGTGATGAATGATTTACTAAAAAGTGAGGAGAAATACACTTTATATCCAAATTCCTTTGATTTCCATACCTCTCCTCATGCTTAACAATAAAAAAGGGGCATCATAAAAACTTGCTATAAAATTAATCTTATTTTACAACAATAAAAAGCAAGTATGTGTGATGCTATATAGTTACAGAACAACAGTGAACTCCTAAATTAGGCTTTCTTGTACATTTAAAAATGTTGAGATTTAAAATTAAAGGCAGAAGAAATTCATAGGTTCCTTAACTTTTGCATGGCAACACTCAGTTTTGTTGACCTGAGATCTGACACTCTGGGAATGTCATTGCTAATCACCACACATGGAAATTAGTAGGAAAGGTGTCAGAGACGCATCTATTACTAATCTCAAGTGATACACACAAAATTGTGAGCCAAACTTCTCTTCAAACTCTGATTTTAGCACTATCTCCATGACCATGTTTCAAAGTTCACAAATGCAAATATAAACTGCCAGCTGAACCCGTGAAATCTGATCCTTTTATACTAACATTTGACAACCTTTTTTTTTAACCCAAAAAACAAATTTCCCCTTAAAAGTAAGTTTTGAGAAAGGAGAGATTCTGGATACTAACATAATGGTCTCAGATACTTACTAACAAATCATTTAGCCTCTGTTTACTTAGGAGACAGACAGATGATTCAATTGATAGAGTGCCTGGACTGGAATCAGAAATATCTGAATTTAAATACAACCTCAGACATCCCCTAACTGTGTGAACCTAGGCAAGTTATTTAACCTTTATTTATCTAGGAGGCAGCTAGGTGGCTCAATGTATAAAGCACTGGGGTTGGAATCAAAATTATCTATGAGTTCAAATCCAATCATAAAGCATGGATGTTTACTAGTTGTGCATGTGTGTGTGTGTGGGGGGGTGTGTGCATCCACACAAGTGAGCAAATAGGCAAATTGCTTGACCTTTACTTGCCTTAACCCATTGGAAAAGGAAATGGCAAATCACTCCAGATCTTTGCCAAGAAAATTCCAAGGACAAGGTGGTCCAGGGGAGTCATAAAGAGTTGGACATGACTAAACAATAAATTCCAGACCTTCCTAAGGCTATATACCAATATTGTTTCTTTATGGAAGTTGTTGGATCATATATACATGCATCCATACATATTTATACATACATGCACCCCTATATATATGTGTGTATATATATTATATAATATACAAACATATATGAAATTTGACTGACCAAAACATCAGGGTCCTTTTTTTCTATAACTTCATCAAATATTTCAATGACAAAGCTGAGTAGATAATATGGCATTGTGGGAAAAAGGACTTAAAAATTTATCAGTTCTTTCCCTTAAATTCTGAGGCTTACAATGCTTTCAGAAGAACAATCTCTTCCAGAATGTCTTCGAATTTATACTGACTCTGCAATAAAAAGGAAGACTGACAGACTTTGATTGCTTTGGGTGGCAAGATGCACTAGGCTTTCAGCAATAGAGCAGACCTAGGAAAGAAACCACAAGATAAGACATAGGGATGAGAATTGGACTAGACCTTGGAGAGAGATGCAAATGGAGAAAACTGAAAACCAGAGGGAAGATTTGTCCATTGGCTCACAACACAGAGAGCAGAGTGAGATTCAAGCACATTTCTGTTGATTTCAAATGCAGCATTCTTTCTGCCAGATCCTTTTATTTCCTTTACATTTTAAAAGCATTTTCATGCTTTTTATACTTTGTAAAAGAGCCTACATTCTCATTTTAGTCCCATAACAACTTTGGGAAGCTTAAAACATGAGGATTATCAAGATAGATGGAACCTCAGAAATCACTGAGTCCAAACTCCATTTTCACAGATAAGAAAACTGGGTTATGGTATGGGAAAAGTGACTCATCCAACATCATAAAAATATTAAGTGGCAGAACACAGATTTAAACCTAAGTCCTCTGATCTCAAATCCAATGTGTGTCTGACTCCCCTTTACTAGGGGACCTAGCTGAAAGCTGAATCCATATTTTCAGCTTCATTTAAACTGATATACAGTGATCAATGTTCAAACAAAAATAAGTTGCAGAACCACGCCTTCTGCCATCTGCTAATCCAGTTGGATCTATACTCTGCACCAAGTAGTGAGCAATAAAGAAACTTCAAATATCCTCTGGCTCCTAATCAATGGATCAATATGTCTGAAAACTACAAATAAGGAAAGAGTAGAGATCCTTTCCACAGCTGGAAGTTCCATCTTACCTGAGCAAAAGAAAGGATTCACAGAGTATGGAGAACTCTCTCTCATATTGCAGTTTAGCATCTTCTTGGGCAGTTTATAATTTTAGAGAATATTCCAGTGTGTTAAGGAGTTGTTTTTACCCAAGGTTATGTAGTTACTATAAGGGTGAGGACTTAAAACCAGGTCTGCCTAGCTTCAAGACTGCTTCTATAGTCACTACATCATTTGAGAAAAAACAAAAAGAAATATAATTTTATCTATGCACTGATAAAAAAGTTGGATAAAAGTGGTCTACTTCATTGGGAAAAGGGAAAAATAAATCAGTCAGCCTAACTAGTCAGCCTCAAAAAGATCAAAAAGTGAGCAGAATGATCTTCTTTGGTCTTTTCCCCTGGGGTACACCACACACCCATTGCCTCAACATCATTGCTTATTCTAGCCATTCATGCTGAAGCCAAATGAGAGAACTAGAGGGGAGAAGGCAGAAACATCCAGTTCTAAGATTATTGTTCTATAACTGGTTTTAATTGTTCTCCAATTTTCAGAAGGTTTTTATAGAATCATTCTGGAAAATGCCAAGTGGAAAAAAAGAACAAATGGAGAAAGGAAGGAAAGAAAATGAAGGAAGGAAGGAAAAGGAATGAATGGAGGAAAGGAAAGAAGGAAGAGGGAGAAGGAAAAGCAAAAAGGAAGAGAGAGAAGGAACGAGGAAGGGAAGGAGGGACAGAGGGAAGGAGGGAGGAAGGAAAAGAAAGAAAGAAGGAGAAAGTAAAGGGGAAGAAGGAAAGAAGAAAAAAGGAAGGAAAGAAGAGAAGGAGAAAGAAGAGAAGGACAGAGGGAGGGATACAATATTTAAGTGAATTGCTCAAGGAGTGAGGGAGGGACAGAGGGAGAAGGAGAAAAAATTCCCAGTCAACTTCTTTCAGCACTTTACAAACATTTTGTGTGGAGGGACATCACACAATAAATACTGTCAAGTAACATTTACCTTCCAAAGCTCAAATTAATCAGAAATGACTAGACTTGGCTAGGTCCTCCTCTATTTGGTCTGCAAGCTGATTTTTATTTTCCATGCTGCCAAAAGATAATGATCACACTCCTAATCAATTAATGCAACACCTCAGCCTCCTACCATACTAGTTTGTCAAAGCAATAGAAACTAGGTTCCTGTACAGTGAAAAATAGAAGAAAGACTTGAGTAACCAAAGGAGATTCCAATACACGCACATACACACACACACACACACACACATACACAAAAACACGCTTTCAGGCAAGATACCATCAATTTGAAGTTCTCTTTAGGTCAGCATCCACTCAAACCATAGCTGATGAACCCCCACTTTTACCAGCTAACCATTCATTGAAAGCAAAAAAGGCATTTAATCAAACAACAAGGCAAATAGCAAAAAACAAAAAAACAAAAAAAAATGTTGCTTCATACACACAGTGGTACATTCTCCTCCAGGTTACCACATTTCCACTGGGGAAAGACATACAGAAACACACAAAATTACCCAGATTTTTTTTTGAGCTAGAAAGCCTTATGAAGAGCAAATGAAGGCATCCGACCAAATGGTTTAGCAAATTTTTACTCAAGGAATAGTTTTTTCTGTGTCATGAAGAATTGCACTATACAAGGGATGGAACATCCATATCACTGTGTACAATAGCAGTGTAAGATTAATATAATTCAAGAGAAAGCAGCATATATGTGATTTACCTGTGCTAAATTATATACAATTTGTAGCACATGTAGTTAAAACTAAGGAAAACCATGGTATTAGTGAATACAGAAGGGAAGGTTGTCATCTGCAACACAATTCATTCACTAATGACTACAAAAATGAACATTTTTTTCAAGCTTTTTAAAATAATGGCTCATTTCTAGTTGTTTCAAGATGAGAGCTAGCCCTTCTAGCCTCTCAAGATTTCCCTGTACTAGGTCTCCAAATCTTTGCTCTATATTCATGCATATCTGCTTCTGCAACTGATCCAACATACTTATTGATTCAACATTACCAGTCCCATTTGGGTAACCAAGAGAAGAAGCCAACCTTTAATGATTCCAGCTACATTTCACAATGGACTCCAAAGGACACATGACATCATTTGCTAAAACGACCCAATCCAAGATTGAATGCATCCCGAGCCATCCATAATTGCTTAACCTTTGCTATGCTTCTTCCCATTATTTATGTACTATCATATGCATGAATGTATATCAGCCATATTTACACTTGGCAGCTACTTTTGAGAATGCATTATTCAATTGGAATTGAAAGCTTTTTAAGATCATTTCCTGACCAAACGGACATAAATGAAGGACAGAAAAATAAGTTAGCTAAAAAAATGATGAATAAATACCTATTAGACTTTGAAGTGGTCTCCAAATAGTCTAAAGAAAAACTTGCTATTCCAGTTATTTAAAATTGTACCAGACATGCTGCATGTGAAATTGAATTGAAAAGACTCACAGCTAAAAGTGTCAGAAATCATCTTATCTCCTTGCCAAAAATATCGGGTGATTATTGACTAGAGCAACTGGAAAAGTATTATACTAATATGGAGAATTCACACAAGAAAGATGCTCACATGGTGGTCAGAAGAAGGGATACAAAGACACTTTCAAGGTCTCTATGAAATACTTTGGAATCAATCGGGTGACATGGAAGATGCTGACAAAGAATTGCCCAGTAAGACATGGCACAAAAAGCTCTGCGCTCCATGAGTGAAGCAGAATGCAGTAGTTCAAAAGAAATATTAGATGCACAGATTTAGAAATTCTCTGCCCCAAATGTTCATATGGACTATTTGGGCCTGATCTGTGGTAAATCATTCCAAGCTCATATTGATCTGATGAGCCAGTCTTAGATCTTGACTATAACACAGTTATGTCATGTTGGACCTCTTTAAGAACGAAGAACAACATCCTAATATCAGAGACCACTTAAGGATAAGAAGGAAGAATAAGACTTTAACAACCAGACAACCAGACAAATCAGGGTTAAGTATAGAGGGAAACTTCTAAGATGGGGTTCTATCAGGGCAAGTTACAAAAAAATCCTATACAATTCATTGACACATCTTTAATTTTTTTAAGTTTATAAACCTATAACTGTAGGTACATATGCATCTAAGTGTATCAATATGTAACATGTACCTAGATGTACATCATTATGTATAGGTGTATGTGTATATGTGTATTTGCGCAATAATAATTATAAATATCACAGTGATTAGAATACCAGGTATGGAGTCAGGAAGAACCCAACCTCAGATACTTACTAGTTGTGTGGCCCTAAGCAAATTAACTCTATTTGCCTCAGTTTCCTCACTTGGAAAGTAAGGTGGAGAAGAGAATGAAAACCACTCCAGAATGAGATCACATATCTGTATATGTATAGATACATGTGTTCATGCATGTATACACATGTGTTTGTATATTTACATTCATATATGTATATACATATATTCATAGATATGCCTAAAATACATCCATATACATATATATGTATTATATGTATATTTGTACGCACACATGTTTTATATGTGTATTTGTATACACACATTTATCTTTGTCTCACTTCACTGATCTTGTCTTTAAGGGTCAACAATCCAATAGGTTGGGAGGACATAGAAACAAAGAACTTTGAAACAAAGGAAAGAGAACTAAATATAAAGGAAAGCATAGGTAAAGTGCTAGGAGAAACTTGAGAAGGGAGACAGCCTTTTGACCAGAACTCTCAGAAAACTGCTGGCTATCTCCCCCTGGACCGCCTGGAATCCTCTCAAATCTATGTGGCCAGTGCTTTGGCCCATGGCTTAAGAGGCACTGATTTGGAACAGGCTTCCTCTTATTCACAAATATGGCATTAAATTTCCTTTTATTTCAAATCTTATCAAGAACATTTTGCTCAGGAAGAACTATGTCTACAATTCATAAATTAGTGTAAATTTCAAGTTATTAAAGTTTAAATGAACAGTTTTATTGCACATTGAATTTTTTTTATTCCAGTTAAAACTTTTCAAAAAGCAACTATGGTCAAAATGTAAGGTGCACAGAGTAGTTAAACTGCTGTGATTTCATCAGTGTAGCGACTTCCTGGATCCCCATCTATAACTTATCTTTGAAACTTGTTCAGTAGTTTCCAGTTGTGTTCAGCTCTCTGTGATCTCATTTGGGGTTTTCTTGGCAGAGATACTGGAGGGCTTGCCATTTCCTTCTCTAGCTCATTGTACAGATGAGGAAACTGAGGTAAACACACTACCCAGGGTCACAAAACTAGGAACTGTCTGAGTCTGGATTTGAACTCAGGTGTTCTTGACACTTTCTCCACTGAATCACCTAGCAGTCTCCTAGAGTAACAGAGTTAAATGATTAGTTCTATCCACTATGCTATCTAGCTGCTGAAACTTGTTTGAGACCAGATGATTTTCTCAGGATCAAGCAGCTAGCTACTATCTCTGGTGGGATTGTAAGCTACACTTTATGTAAGCAATATTGTATTGTAGATAGATTGCTGGGTTTGATTTTATTTTTTCCTTGTCTCAACCAGTCTGGAAACCCAGGGGGGGTGCTCCCAGGATCAGCCTGAGAGTTCTTGGCTTCTGACATTTTTAGACAACCTAGTGTATCACCTCCCACCCCACACCTGCTCCCAAGACTCACCCTACTAATGCCCAATTCAGTGTGGACAACCAACTGGCTTCAGCCACAGCATCTCAGAAACCCCAAGCTCAAGAGATCTGCCAAGCTCAGCCTTCCTGGTAGCCAGGATTCTAGGCACGGGCTGTCATGCCCAGCTAAGCACTGGATTTGAAAGCAGAAAGCCTTGGGTTAGAACCCCATATCAGACATGCAAGTTATTATGCTCTATTTTTTCTTCTATAAGAATAAAGATAGCATCTGCTGCACAGAGCTGTTCTAAAGTTGACATGAAGTAACATAGAAAGAGCATTTTGCAAATGTTAAAGCAACATAAACTACTACTGAATTATTATTATTTAAGCTATTTATTTTCAAAACACATGCATAGATAATTTTCAACATTCACCCTTACAAAACTTTTCAGATTTTTTTTCTCCCTCCCTTGGCTCCACCTCCTCCCCTAGATGGCAATTAATACAATATAAATTTAACATGTGCAATTCTTTTATACATTTTCCCACAATTATCATGCTGTCCAAGAAAAATCAGATCAGATCCAAAAGGAAAAAAAATGAGAAAGAAAACAAAATGGAAGCAAACAACAACAAAAAGTAAAAATATTATGTTGTAGGAAAAGATAATGATGAATGTTGGAGGGGATGTGGAAAAACTGGGACACTGATACATTGTTGGTGGAACTGTGAATGGATCCAACCATTCTGGAGAGCAATTTGGAACTATGCTCAAAAAGTTATCAAACTGTGCATACCCTTTGACCCAGCAGTGTTTCTATTGGGCTTATATCCCAAAGAGATCTTAGAGGAGGGAAAGGGACCCACATGTGCAAGAATGTTTGTGGCAGCCCTTTTTGTAGTGTCTAGAAAATGGAAACTGAATGGATGCCCATTAATTGGAGAATGGCTGAATAAATTATGGTACATGAATGTTATGGAATATTATTGTTCTGTAAGAAACGACCAGCAGGACGATTTCAGAGAGGCCTGGAGAGACTTGCATGAACTGATGCTGAGTGAAATGAGCAGAACCAGGAGATCATTATACACGGCAACAATAATACTATATGATGATCAATTCTGATGGACATGGCTCTCTTCAACAATGAAATATTTCAAACCAGTTCCAATTGTTCAGTGAAGAAAGCCATATACACCCAGAGAGAGGGATATGAAATGTGGGCCGGATCATAACATTTTCATGCTCTTTATTGATGTTTGCTTTCAGTGTGTTTCCTTTCTCTGATTTTTTTTTTTCTTGTAGATAGGAGTTTTCTTTCACAACAACTTGTCAAATATTTTATCATTATTAACATGTGGTAGACTTCCTGCCATCTAGGGGAGGGATGGGGACTGGGGGTGAGGTTTATAGCGGAAAGCTTTGTAAGGATCGGTGCTGGGGAACTATCCATACATATGTTATGCAAATAAAAAGCTTTAATTAAAAAAAGTTATCAAACTGTGCATACCCTTTAATTCAAGAAGTGTCTGTATTGGGCCTATATCCCAAAGAGATCTTAAAGGAGGGAAAGGGACCTACATGTGCACAAATGTTTGTGGCAGCCCTTTTTGTAGTGGCTAGAAACTGGAAACTGAATGGATGCCCATCAATTGGAGAGTGGTTGAATAAATTATGGTATATGAATGTCATGGAATATTGTTGTTCTGTAAGAAACGACCAGCAGGATGATTTCAGAGAGGCCTGGAGAGACTTGCATGAACTGATGCTGAGTGAAATAAGCAGAACCAGGAGAGCATTATACACGGCAACAACAATACTATATGATGATCAATGATCCGATGGATCAATTCAACAATGAAATGTTTCAAAGTACTTGCAATTGTTCAGTGATGAAGAAATCCAAATACACCCAGGGAGAAGACTGTGGGAACCGAGTGTGGACCACAACATAGCATTTTCACTCTTTGTGTTGTTTCTTCCTTGCATTTTGTTTTCTTTCTCAGGTTTTTTTTTAATTCCTTCTTGATCTGATTTTTCTTGGGCAGCAAGATAACTGTATAAATATGTATACATATATTGGATTTAACATATAAAATACTATGTTGTAAGCCACTCTCAGTCCCTACAATACTTTCTCTGAGTGCATATGGCTCTCTCCATCACACGACCATTGGAACTGGCCTGAATCATCTTGCTGGTGAAAAGAGCTACATCTATCAGAACTGATCATTGTATAAGCTTGTTGTTGATGTGTACAATGTTCTCTTGGGTCTACTCATTTCACTTATCATCACACTTCATGTAAGTCTCTTCAGGTCTTTCTGATATTATCTTGCTGATCATTCCTTATAATAACTGAATTATCATTTTTAATTCAAGTGCAGCACCCTAGCCCCAATCCTAAATATACTACACAGTCTCCCACATGCATACAAATTTGTGCAAGACATCCATACTGATCTAGATGTCTACTGACAAAAGAAAACTGGTCAAAGTTTGTGCTCGCAGACATAAAATCCATATATTTAAAATTATGAGAAATTATTAGAAGTACAGTATATACATGTCCTTTAAGACTTATGTTCAAGTCTAAAGAAATAGATCTTGGCAGTTCTCCCTAGTTCTCAGGCCTGTTTAACAGAAATTAATTTTAAAATGAAATCAGCTGAAAGTGAAATAAAAGTGAGATTATTTATAGCCCAAGCTTGTTCTTCAGTAATTATTGAAGGTGACACAGGTCTCTTTTATCCAAGGCAATTGGACTTTATTTGATCGATTGTCTTCCTTTCTCATGAAAAGCTGTGATGATATGAATGGTTTTTGCTCAGATTCCAGGTTTGATGGTGCTTTATCATGGATATCTTGGTGGCCTAAATAGCGTGGGAGACAACAGCACATAAATTCAAAGTAATAAGTATATCTGAGATAGAAAGAAAGTGAAAAGAGGTTAATGTCTCCCAACTCCTGACCCGATCTTATGACAGATTAATTAACAAAGACTTAATGATCCATCTTGAAGCAGGACCTTGTCTTCTCCTTCCAAAATCATGGCCATCTTTGAAGGATGTCTTTTTTGGAAGGAACCATTTGGCATCGGAGGGACAGTCAGTGCCAGCTGAAGCAAAGGTGAGGAAAGGCAGTTTCAGATTTACTTTTTACTTCTTTTCAGGCCCAAACAAGTCAGACAGAGTTATTGGCTCACTCATGGTTAGATTACTGCATTCTCATTCAAGGGCTTCCACCTATGCTATCCAGCCTTGTTGAAATGACCTTCCCTCATGCCCAAGCTATTTCTTCTGGAATAGGAGTCAGTCTGTCCAGTTTGGTCTTCACATACTTCCAAGTATTCCATCTAACACTGATTCAATTTGTGAATTAATCTGTGATGTCACTAATATTAGGCTTCTCTATTTAACAACCCAATCAATCAACTAATAATTATTGAGCTCCTACTATGGATCAGACATAGGCAGCTAGGTGGCATAGTGGTACAATGCCAAATCCAGAGTCAGGAAAACTCATTTTTGTGAGTTCAAATCTGGCCCCAGACACTTTCTAGCTGTATGATCCTGGTTAAGTCACTTAACCCTGTTTGCCTCAGTTTCCCCAACTGTAAAATGAGCTGGGGAAGGAAATGGCAAATTATTTCAGTATCTTTGTCAAGAAAACCCTAAATGGGATCAGAAAGAGTTGAACACAACTGAACAATGACAAAAGTGCCAGATCCCAGGAATTTAAAGACAAGGATAAAATATTCTCAAAGAGCTTACTCTCAGAGAGAATAGGATGCAAACCACCAAGTAATTATCAAGAATAGGACAATCTATAAATCATTGGTAGAGAGATGTCCCAGATGATGCAACTCCCTTTTACCCATACATATTGGCACATGGGACTTTCTCTGCAAACTAAAGTTTTAAAAGAGTTGTACAGGACACCAATAAGTTCAGTAACTTATCTAAGCTCATTCAGCAAATATGTGTCAAAGGTAGGATTTGAATCTAAGTCTTTCTTACTCTGAGATAGGATCTTTGTCAATTATACAAAATAGAAAATATATGTGAAAAGAAATAAAAGGAAATTTCAATATGAGGATACTAGCAACTGGAGAGATTGGGAAACTCCCAATCAGAACCCTTGGATAATCTCTTATTCTATGTGCCTATTTATATCTCTATCAGAAATCTTATTCCAATAGGAGAAATCTTCCAGTGGGAAGCCTTCCTCTCATCCTCATGATGTTTTTCAGACATGGACTCTTCATGGCTGTCCCTTCTTTTCAGCATGGGAACAGGCTTCATCTTGTACAACCATAAGTCTCCTATAAAATCCTTTTGAGTCACTTCTGTGAAAGTTATATACAATCATGTGTTGTAGCCACATGATTATGCCAGAAAGCCATGAGTTCAAATTCTCTCTCAGACACTCACTACTGGTATGATATTGGGAAAGTCACTTAACTTGTCTGTCTTGGTTTCCCCAACTGTAAAATGAGGATAATTTATCTCCAAGGTTTGTCACGAGTATCAAATAAACATAAAACATTAAGCACAGTGTCTGGCACATAGTGGATGCCATATAAATGCTAAACAAAATTTAAAAAAAATTATTAAATGAGAGGATGCTATGATATAAGTGATGTATCTATTATAGCATACTTATTCCTCTAGCTCAGATCAACAGATCGACAATCATTTCTTAGGCAGCCAGGCAGAGCAGTAGATGGAACACAGACCTGGAATGAGGAAATCACCTGGCCTCAAATACTAACTAGTTGTGTGATCATGGGGAAGTCACTTAATCTCTGTTTGCTTTACTCCACAAGAGAAGGAAATGGCAAATCACTCCATTATCTTTGCTAAGAAAACCTCATGGAGAGTACTGGTATGTTATGGTCCATAAGGTCATGAAGAATCAGACATGATGGAATGGTCTCCAGGCATTGTGCCAGGCTCTGGAGACATAATAACATTAATGAAGCTACTCCTTACCTCAAGAAGCTTTCAGTCCTTTGGGTTCTTCTGGGAAAGGTCCTTCTCTTATCTTGGAGGATGATGGGGAGCACAAGATGAAAGCACGTGGGTGAACAGATAAAGCTCATTTACCTCTGAGCATCCCTGCTTAAAGGCATTTAATAAGCTAGACATTTCATCTGGGTTAGCCAACCAGATCTAATCAGTGTTTGGATGAGGGGTAGGCAAGGCAGGTAGTTTCCTCCCATTCCCCTCAAAAGCAAATGAGTAGGAATGAAGTAGGTGGATCATGGGAGTAAAGCAGGTTTGGGCTCAAGATTTATTTGGCAAAAGAGCAATGGTGACAAGAGATTTAAGAGAAGAATTGAACTAGTTCATCAAGGAGTCAAGATGTTGGGAAGGAAAGAGTATGTAATAGAGTAGGAGTATTATCTTGGGACAGAATTGAGGGACTTAGAAGTCACACTGAAAGCAAAGAACAGTGTTGAGTTTGTGAAACCAAGGAGGAAAAAAGATCATGATCAGATAAAGGAGATTAGAGTTTCTGAATATATATATGCACATACATATATAGATATATAGACATATAATATATAATATAATATTATTTATATACATATGCACACTTATGTACGTATGTGTATACACACACACATACACACACACACACACACACATATATATATAAATCAGCATCTGGATGTATACTCATATACATCAGATCAAGAGTTTGACCATCCTTGTGCATGGTTGGGGTGAAATACAAGAGTAGGTCAATAGTCTGAGAGATCAAAAAGTCAGGAGATTTGAAGGAATATCGACATGTATGAGAACAGGTACAGTGGAAGTTTGAGAGTCAAACATAAGTTCATTTAGCAAAAAATAGAGAATAGTCTAGGGGTGCCAGATAATGGTCACCAAGCTCTTGATCTGAATGAACTTGAAATGAAGAGAGGATACTCAATGATGACAGGGCAGTTGATCAGGACCACAGAGAGAAAAGGCAATGTCTCTTCCTGTGAGTCAGGGGGTATTAGTAACTAGTATTAGGAAGAGTGGCCAGGGATATCAAGCCATCAGGAGGAGGTCTGGTCTCACGAAGCACAAGTGATATTGAAGATTAGAGGGATTTTATTAATTATAGAGTAGATATTTGAGAGGGTAGAGTGGAAAGGTCTGGATAGACCCACAGGGAACATTAGGGGATCTGATAGAAGTCCCTGAGAATGAGGAAGCAGATAAATGGTTTTGGGGAAGAGGGCTGGTCTTTCAACAGATGGGACCTAAAGAAGTCCCACAGCAAGTACATGCAGGAGGAGCTCCCCCTTACCCCCTTTCTAATTCACAATTCCCTGTCTGTGATATACTTCAGCCTACTCCCACCCACCAAGCACCCCCTCCATTTTCCCACTAGAGACATATATCTTTCAATTTTCGGAAGACCATAGCAAATCAGAACCAACACATGTTTAATATTAGTAGAATATAAACTACTTGAAGGCAGGGCTTTCTTTTTGGTCTTTTACACTATTTCTTGGTTCATGGAAAGGGCTTAAGAAATGCATGTCAAATGGCAAACAAAGTGAAACTTTAAAAAACCGAGGGTATTTAACTTTATCTCTAAGGAAAAAGTCAACACAACTTTCTCATCTTTCCACTATTGTTTCCCATGAAGACACACACAGGAAATAGCATGAGGCAAAAGAAGACTAGCAAATAAGCAATGACCTTCACTTAGCCACCAGGCCTTGGATAATGTCAGGTAATCTGAAGCTCTCTCAGGAAGGCATGGGGTGAGGGAGGGGTTGGAGGAAGGGGAAAGGAAACGGTGTTATTTATCGAGGACAATGCTCAGAACAATTTTATGGCTCTTTAGGGATTCCAGAGCTTTTAAAGAAGCCATTATTATTTGGAATCCCTCCAGAAAGCACTAAGTACTAAATATAGCACCTGTACGCAGCTAAGTCAAATCACCTGTTTATTACTCAGAGTGATGAAAACCATTTAATAAAATATTACCAAGCCAGGGTGGGAAATATGACCAGCTTCTTCAACTACTGGGAGAAGCTTAGGTGGAAATGGGAGGGGGGAGAAAGAGAAGAAAAGAAAACAGAGGGAAGTGAGAAGGGAAAAAGGAGAGGGTGGAGAAGAAGGGAGAAGGGTATACATGCATCCAATGAGGGAGGTAAGACCAGAGAAAACAGTGCTTTTATGAATTAAAACACTTAAAGCTTTTTATCAGCCCAAAGAAGCAGACCTCCATGGCAGAAAGACCTACATAGAAGCTTGTAAATCATTACTGGAGTCTTCTCCCCCAGGGGCTAAAGTGAAAAATTCTTAAGCTGCTAAGTGAAATGACCCAGCTCCACAAGGGGTAATTTCCCAGAGGCCAGAATGCTAACTATGTTATCATTGCTTCATAAGTGTTTGTACACTTTCCCTACCTGTACAAGAAAAAAAAAGGGGGACGTTTGAACTTTTAAAAGCCTACTGATTTCACATCATCTTGCTGCTTCTGCTATCACAGTGCCCAGGACAGCCACATAGAAATATTGGAGTATTCCAAGGGATGTGTGATCTCATTGATAAGGGCGTTTCCTACTGAGGATGAATATCTTATCTATGTCTGTCTGCTCATTCTGTGCATTTCTCCTTCATGTTCCCACTAAAGCTCACCACAAGGAGGCATCTTCTGGTGCGCCGAGAGCCTTCCTTGCTGTCTCTCAAGGATACCAAATGGTCCATGCATCAGTTATCCCTCATTCTCCCCATTCAAAATGAACTGACTTTATCTTTCCTCCATTTCTCTGATGACAGACTTTTCTTTAGCTGTTCTTCATCACTTTATGGGCTCTGTCTGCTCACATTTACCATAAGCCTCTCCATGGTCTTATGGGTGATTTTCCATTATAATAGGAATATAAATATAAATGGAGTTACAGAAGATCAGAAAAGAAAAGTCATCAATAATTTCCAATTGTAGACCTTCCCTTCTGAAGAATTGGTACAGTCATTACCAAAAGTCATTTGGGAATGTCATTAAAGTCATTACCAAATGAATCTGTTCTTCATTAGACATTTCATAATTTGGCAAATTGTAAAAGGTTATTAGAAAAATAATAGTAGATGACATTTATATAGTGTTTTGAAAGCTCTTTGCAAATACCGTCTCATTTTATTCTTACAACCATCCTGGGAGGTAGGGGTTTTTATTACCTTCTATTTTTCAGTTTGGGAAATTGAGGTAGATAAATGACATGGCCAGAGTCATATAGCAAGTAAGTGTGTCTGAAGCAAGACTCACATGTAGGTCTTTTTAATTCAATCCAGGGCTCTAACTACTGTGCTATCTAGCTAACCAGAAGGAATTTTTGTGTTGTTTGATAATAGGAACTATGATTTTCTATTAGCATGGCATATAACTACAGATTATGAAAGTTGTTGGAAAAACTTCAGTCCAATTCAAACTTCAAAAGAATCCCCCCATAACAAACCTACTAAGTGGTTGCAAAGCCTCTGCTTGAAGACCTGGGGATGAGAGTGGAAGATTCTGAATTATCTCATTTGAGCCTCACAAACCAGTGGATTAAAATATTCTAGGAGTTTTTATCCATTTTTACACAAAGACAATGAAGATTCAAGAAGTTAGATTGCTTGCCCATGATGTTGGAGGCTAAATTTAAATGGAGGTTTTGCTGATTCTTAAATTCAGCGTGTGATCTAGTATGTCATATTGTCTTAAAGTTGGACAGAAGATACTCCCTGAGGAAGTATCACGTTATAAGAGATTGAGAACTGGCCCAAGGGCCAAGAAGGCAAGGTAACAAGGCAACAAGGCAACCTGCATTTATTAATCACTTACTATGTGCCAGACATCATGCTAGGTATGGAGGATACAAATACCCACAGAAAGAAAAACAGCTCCTATCTTCAAGAAGCTTACATTCTAGTAGGGAAAGTTATCACACAAAAGATGCTGAAAAGTGAGGGCTTGGGACGTAAGATACTCTCACCTTGGCATGAAGTTGGAAGTCTAGAAAGTTAGATGTTGAGGCATGGGGGGAATGAAGGAAAACTGGCAAATGGTAGACTCAAGAAATTTCCAGGATGGGCCCCATGACAAAGGGATGTTCCATGTGAAAAGAAGAAACAGATGGATGTTCCAGGTAAAGGAAGTCCCAGACATTGAGTTCCAGGGAAAGACTGAAGCTGATAAATAGCCCTGAGGAGTGGAATTTGGGGACAAATTGCATCCATTTCCTGTTTCTGACACACATTGACTATGTGACCTTGGGAAATGTGACCCTCTTATTGGTCTAAGTCAGTGGTGTTAAGCACAAATAAAAATGGGAGCTTCTCAAACATCCATAAGGATCTCAGAATTTTGACTTTGAAAACCTATGTTTTGTTGTGCTTTTAATTATTTTGTTAAGTATTTCCAAATTACATGTTAATCTATCTTTCGTGGCTCATGACTAAACATTGCCTACAGGGAAACCCTCAGACTATAAATCAGGTATCAAGTTGGGTTACTTAAGGGAATATCCTTCCCCTGGAGTTCTCTATGCTAAGGAAAACACAGATAAAGCCCTGATCCTTGAGGATGCTTCATAGAGAGAGAAGGGAACTACCTAAAGACTGCCTCCTCCAAGGTACCTGTCCTGCAAGGTTCTCTCTGTTCTGAGGACTCTGCCCGGGTCTCTCACTGGGCACTTAAGCATCAACTATTATGATACTGTTACTCCTTTGGCTTGGGTTTGAATCCTCTGGCTAATTGGTTATGGTTTACCCCCTGCCAACCAATAAGCACTGTGAGGGCAGACCAAAAAAAAAAACCGAATCAAAAAAACCAAAACAAAAATAAAAAACAAAACTGTGCTTAGCATCCAGTAATTATTCCTGAATAAAAGCAGCTAGGTGGCTCAATGGATAGCATCAGACCTTGTGCCAGGAAAATTCATGAGTTCAAATGTGGCCTCAGACACTTTCTAGCTGTGTGACTCTGACATTTAACACTGCCTCAGTTTCCTTGTCTGTAAAATGAGTTGGAGAAGGAAATGACAAACCATTCCAGTAAGAAAACACCCAATAGATTCACAATTAAGTTGAAACAACTGAACCACCACCACAACAATTCCTTAATATATATATATATGTTATAATACTGAATAGAATAGGGATGGGTTAAAGAATGGATCTGTGATTTTACTGAAATTAGGATCTTCCAAGTGAGGAAATTCTCTCTAAAAAGGTAGGTTAACACCTTCTCTGTGCCTTATGGCCTTCTAGAGTTGTATGGAGCATTCACAGGTTAAATAACTTGTTCAGGGTCCCAAAGTTAATATATATAATAGGTGTAGAAGCCAGTCTTCCTGACTCTAAGACAATCTCCTTATCCACCCAGCTTCTTAAACTGTGATTTGCAAATCTATACGGGGTCTTGTACCTGAATGTGGAGGTCACAAAATTATGATTTATTATCAGCAAAAATTTTATTTGTATACCTTTTTATATACTTGGAATCATGGAAAAATTTCTGAGGTGAAAAAGGGTCATGAGTAGAAAAAGTTTAAAAAGCTCTACACTAGACCTACATGCTTATTAAAAAAAGTAAACAAAAAGGAATAATACAAAACAAATACTCTTTCTTCATTTAATTCTTATCAATTTTAGTCTTTCTTCATTTAATTCTTATTATTTTAACTTTAAGAAGGAGCACATAACTGCTGCAAGTAAAATTAGAATTTCATAAAGATGTTTCTTCCTTCAGAAAAAAAATAGTGGATATAGCCTGTGTATATACACTGAGTATTCCACATTTCTTTTCTTGGCATTTAATTAGGGGTAAAGTAAAATGTTCAGGACTAGAATTTTAAGTATTAGTTTAATAACCTTTATCCAACTCATTTCTGAATGATTTTCTCCCTCTCTGAAGAGGCGTCTAATGTCAAAAAGCAGTATTAAGGTGAGTCATGGTTACTGAAGAGGCCAGGAAGGCACATGACAGAATTATTAATTTGGGGAAAAAAGATGAAATATTCTTTTTCCCTGTAGTGATGCTCAGCTAATATGTCCGTGAACTTTTCAAATGTGTTCGGACTTTCCAAAACCAATAAACAATTTTTAAAAGGGTGTGGTAGGTAGAGGATTGCCCTTGGAGTCTCAAAGACCTGCAGTTCAAGTCTCACTTTTGACTTATTCTGGTTGTTAAGTCATTTAACCTGAGTGCTCCAGGCAGCTCTGTGAACTTGCATATGTTATAGACAAGCTGTTGACCTGAATCAGTGGAGGGAGTTTCCATGCTAAGAGTACCCCTCAGAACCAAAATCATATATTTCTACTGAGATCCCCAAATAGTCAATAATGGCTTCCAGGTAGGTAGAGATTTGGAAGAAACAATTTTGGGATAGAGGAAAGAGAGGGGAGATAAAGAAAGAAAAAGTGAAATTAAAATAATTGCTTACCATTTAATGTTACTATTTTCCCCTTATATTTATGTCTTTCCCTCCCCTTCTCAAAATTCATGAAAGGTAGCAGGTAAGGGCAAACATGCAAACTTTATAAGATTATAGTCTTGAGTATGTAATTTTAAAAGTCAGATGAACATTAAACATTATGAAATAAAAATGCTAACTTGCATTTTTTGTTGTTTCCAACTCTTCATGACCCCATTTGCATTTTCTTGGAAAATGATACTAGAGCAGTTTGCCATTTCCTTCTCTAGTTCATTTTACAGATGAGGAAACTGAGGCAGACAGGGTTAAATGACTTGCCCATGGCTATAAATAAGATTACTATCCATGTTTCTACTGACTTCTTGGCTAGCACACTCTCCCCTATACTTTATGAATTCCCAGGTGCTATTAGAGTCCTTCAAACATTATCAGTGATCAGCATGGCTTTATGGATCCAGTGCTATGATTTGATATCATGAAAGTTTGAGCTCATATATCACCTTTGACACTTAGTAGCTAATAAGCCATTTAATGTCTTGATCCCTCACTTTTCTCACCGATCAAATGAGGAAAATATGGGAAGTGACCACTTAGCACTTCTGGGAGACTTGGATCTGATAACATTCTGCAAGGAAAAACTTTAGAACAATGGTGGATGGGCTGATTACATGGAAAATATAAGGGATAACCAATGGCTGATCTGTGACCTCTTCTGATATTTTATACAATGCCAAAAGTAGGAAAAGGAGGTCCATACATGGTAGTCAGGCCCCATGAAGGACTACTGGGAGGATCAGGACAAGTAACACAAGGTACCCAAGCATGGGATGAGTTGCAACTATGAAGGGACTATGAACTATGGAAGAGAGTGTCCACATTAATGATATCACAGATCCATTGGAACTTTGGAGCCTAAATGAAAATTATTATTGAAGCACTTTTTCTGAGGGTGAGTCTGTGTCCCTGCTAGTCATCATCTTGAACTACAGCCGGCGTGAATTCATGGGGCTCTTCCAACCTTGAGCTACCAACTCACTACTACTTATCCCACACAAAAGGCCATTGCCCATCCTCAGTGCCCTTAGGATCCACTCTTAACATCAAGGGAAAATTGTAATTTTTATATATCATAATTCTCTTGGCTTGTACATCAACCCCCATGGATCTCCTTCCCTCATCAATGTAACCACTCTAAGATGCTAAAGACTGAACTTGGGGATTTGAAAATTTAACTTTATGAGGAATGATCCTGTTCAACCTGGAGTTCTTTGACTGGTTATGTTGATGAGGGGGGGAGATCCATGGGGATTGATGTACAAGCCAAGAGAATTATGATATATAAAAATTATAGATATACCCAAAGGCTTTGGCAGAAGAAAATCACCTTTCTTAAGGTCAAAATGGGGAAGGGGAGCTAACCAATATTCCTGCCCTTGTCTAATATATACCCAACCTAGTCAATCTGATTGCTGGCCCTAAAATACACACACACACACACACACACACACACACACACTTTCAGATGCTTCCTTTGTGTCTTCTCTCTGTGAAGTACCCCAAGAGGATAAGCCATCAGAAAAAGCAAATGTTGTAAAAACACCACATGTGACCTTTTAAAAGGGCCACCAGGGAGTGCGACATCAGCAGGACTTCTGACAAACATCCTTTAATGCAGTCCTTTCACCTCCCAATAGAATAATGCTATTCAGTCCTTCACTCCTCTCTGTCTCTCTGTGTCTGTCTGTCTCTCTCTTTCTCTGTCTCTCTCTTTTTGTTTCTCTGTCTGTCTCTCTCTGTGCCTCTTTCCTCTTCTCTCTGTTTCTGTCTCTCTCCTCTCTCTCTCTCTCTCTCTCTCTCTCTCTCTCTCTCTCTCTCTCTCTC
>JAJPUD010003090.1:211824-224087 GCA_023553655.1 Myrmecobius fasciatus | reverse complement strand
CTCTCTCTCTCTCTCTCTCTCTCTCTCTCTCTCTCTCTCTCTCTCTCACACACACACACACACACACACACACATCCCTTATGATCTGGAAATCTGCAGGATAGGTACCTATCACACATTGGACTATCATAGCAAGGCTTACATCACAACATAAGAATAGGGATTAAGATTAGATCTGAGGTTTCTCTCATATACGACTCCCAGATGAGGGAACTCCCCCTACCACTACATATGATAGCATTGCCAAAGACACTGAAAATTTACCTTCCTTACCTATCACACAGCTATCTGTGTCAGAAATGGGGCTTAAATCCAGGCTCTTACTGGCCCTAAAGCAGCTCCATCTGCATTATACTCCACTACCTCTATTTTGTCATTAAACTGAACTAAATCAATCCTACTCTGTCACAGCTGTAGCATTTCAGGTGCTCAGCTTTCATCACATATGTGCATGACCACAATTCAATTCATCATGACTTGTTGAATGGTAACTAAGTGTCTGGGACTCTGGTAGGTGCCTGAATAAGGCTGAATTAAGGACCTTGAAGAGAAGGGAATAAGTTTTACAAATACATAGAGAAATTAGCACAAGGTGAAAAACGCTATGAAGTACTTAAGAGGGGTGAAGATCATCCCTCCAACAATTTTCTTTCTGTTCCCACTCAGGTACAGAACACAAAAAGATGTAAATCTCACTTTAAAAGCCAGATTCCCTGGCTTCCTTCAAGTCTTTACAAAAAAGGCTTTTCAATTTTATCGTTTATATTGGATTTCATATAGTTGTCCATATGTGTTCTCTCCACTTAGAATTGTTAAGTTCCTTGAGGGAAGGTGCTGTTTTTGTCTTTCTTGTATCCCCAATGCTTAGTACCATTTATGGCACAAAGCAGGTGTTTAATAAATGGCTTGATTTGGCTTAACAAAAATAGATGAAGGCATAGGATATGGGGACAATTTTCTATCATTATAAAGGAATGGTTGTTTTATTCGATTTTTACCATCAACCACTGTTTAAATTCATTTAAGCTTGATTCTCCTAATGAGGCCCACAGGATGACAAAGATTTGATGAATGAGAAATGTGATATGTAAAATAAAATACTCTGTTCCACACTAGTGCCCTTAATATCACATGTAGCCCCCAAATGAGCAAGTCACTGATCATTCTCTCCTCAATATTTTTCTTCCCTCAGAGAGGAAGGAATCATGAAGTGAAATAAAGCTACTTAGATTATTTTTTCTTCAGGCCTAATTTTTTTGTCTTCTTGATCCACCTAAGTTTCTATTAAATGAACTTCGTTAATATTACTTAAGAATCCACATGGTGACATATCAGTCTTTGTCACCATGACAGATCAATGATCAGTGGTTAGTTTTACTGTTGGATTTCTAAATCACATTTTTTGTTGCCATTGAGAACAAAGGATAAATAAACTTGGCTTATGGAAATCTGTGTCTTTTCTTCTGAGATAATTTGCAATCACGCTGAAAATAGAGTGAGAGAGAAAATTGGGGAAGCCCATTACTATTAATGCTGACGGCAGGAAGCCTTTGCATCTGAGAGCTCACCTAAGGGAGAAAGTGGAAGGAGGGAAGCCTTTCAGGTAATGGTGGTTTTCTCAGATTTTGTCAGAATTATAATTCCTCTTAAAAAAAAAAAAAACTCCCTCCATGTTCTCTCCAGTTCTCAACCATTACATGAATGGGTTAGAAGAAGAACATGGCAATGTCCACACAGCAGAAAATATAATATAAAAACAAAAGACACTAATAAATTTTTACGTAAAATCAAACAAGAACTGATTCCTAGGTAATTTATTTTAAAAAAATTTAATTGGTATGTTTTATTTTACATTACAAATATTTCCAGATTATACTCATTGTGTTAAAGGATTATTAAAACAAAGTAAAACAATTAAGTGAGAGGGAAGGAAAGAAAGAAAGAAAGATTTAATTAAGCACCTACTATGTACCAGGCACTAAGCTAAAAGTTGAAGGTTCGAATATAAGCCAAAAGAAACACAAAATATATGTGTGTCTGTGTATTTCTTATTCTGTAATCAAAATTACCACTTCTGTGCCAGGAGGTAGATAATATATTTCATCTTTGATCCTCAAGACATGAGTGACCACTTTATTGATTTTAATTTTTACAGTTTTCAATGCTGTATTTATATTGTCATTGAATAATTTTTCTCCTGATTATATTCATTTCACTCTTCATTAGTTTAGTCACAATTATTCATTTTTATGATACTGATATTATGGTATGAATTGTTCTGGTTCTACTCACTTCATTTGACATCAATTCATGTCAGTTTTTGTCTTTTTTAAATCATCTATTTCCTCACTTTTACAGCATGATAGTCATATTTCTATATATTCATAAAGCACAACACAAGCAATTTCTCAACTGATGGAGATCCTCTTAGTTTCTACTCTTTTGCTATTTTGTAAATATTTTTGTCATATATATATATGTATATATGAAAGATGAGAGAGTCCTATATATATATGTATATATATATATATATATATATACATATATATATAGGACTCTCTCATCTTTATTTGATCTCTTTTGGGTATAAACCTAGCAGTGGTATGTTTGGGTCAAAGAATACATACTGTTAATAATTTTGTATATAATTCCAAACAAAGGACTTCATATTTGTTCCTAGAGATAATAGCACAGTGCTAGAGGTGACTGAGATGGAGAAAAAGGGGCAATGACATGAATAGATGCACATTTTGGAAACATCAAGCTAAAGTAAAGGTACAAAAAATTACTTGATGGTGATGGAATAGCCTATATTCCTAGGGTATAAGCAAGGTTGATCCAAAAATAAATATATACACATATATGTTTGTGTGTATGTATGTGTGTGTCTGTCTAAATCTGTATCTCTGTGTGTCTTTGTAATATATACAATTTGAATAATATATATATATATATAAATAAATATATATTATATATATGATATATAAGTATACATATAATATATATTTATATATATATATAAATATACATATATATATATATATACATATAGGTATACACACATTTGTGTTTATGCCTATATATGAGTTTATATTCTGCCTTCTGTATTTTGCCAGTAGGATATAAGCTCTCAGGAAACTTACATTCTACCGCTAGGATACACTTTTGGCATGTAAGACCCTAAGGGTGCTTCAATTCCACTGCTAGGATACAGGATTTGGAATCAGACCTAGGTTTCAAACACAACTCTAGTGACTAGTTGCATGGCCATTGCCATGTTTTCATACATCTTCCTAAAGGCTTTATTTTCCCCATCTGTCAGATGAGTAAGGCTGCCTCAAGGATGCTATGATAAGTAAATCCAAAGTAATTTAGGGAATGAGAAGAGAGTACTAGCCAGTGAGGGGGACGGAAGGGAGTCGTAGAAAGGGGAAAGTCTTTTCATACATACATACTACATGCCCAAAAAAGGTCCAATTATTTTATACATTGACTGAAAGAGCTGAATGGACACTTTTCTGAGTGAATTACTCTTTGAACCCTGCTTTTACGCTCTGAAGAAAAGAATGGGACACTAAACATCATCCCAATAGTAACGCCACTGATGAAAGTACAGAGAACAATCAGAAATACCGAGAAACAACTAATATTCATAGCTGAAGTGGCAAAGACAAAGACATAATCAGAAGGTAATGGAAATGATCAGTTTCAATGAGCAGGGAATGTCAAGGTCACACTTCCTCCATGCCCATCCCCACCCCCAAGCACATTTTGATGTTCTTTCTGAAGCTTTCTCCATAAAACACATCTCTCTTACCCTCTCACCTGCTGCTGTCATCTCAGAGAAAGAGAATGCTGCTCAAATGAGAACCTTTTCAGAAAATCGAATACTGTTTATAGGGCAGCACAATCGCCTTAATCATACTCATTCTGCATTCCATGCTAGCTTAACGGGCTCAGCATCTGGTGCTGATCCACACCCAGTCCACAATACAGAGCTCATTTCACATACAGCAGGACTGACCTGGGAGAAGGCATTGGATGATGGCTTCATTAGGAGTCAATATGCCCCAGCTCAGCTGTATTATTTTTATTCTAATTGGGCATTTACTGTAAGGAGGAAGATGTCATTATTTCTATTAACCACTGTAGCATTCCACTCCCACAAAGGTCTCCTCTATTTTAAGAGCTTTGTTATTTCAACTACATGGAATATTGTCTAGCAAAAGGTACCTAGATGTGGGAGGAATCGATCCCGCTCTTCTGCTAGGACGTGGCTTTGTTGGATTTTGTCCACTGGTGAAAAAAAAAAAATCTTCCCTGAGCAAGCATTGTCGGCATGGGACTATAAGGAATCCAAAAGGGGAAAAAACAGTCACTGCTCTCAAGGGGTTAACTCTAGCAGGGGAAACAGAGCTCATACACATGAAATAGTAAAAGTTTGCAGACCGGCATCATATCAGATCCTGAAATAGTAAAAGTTTGCAGACCGGCATCATATCAGATCCTGAGTTCCTACCCCTACTGTCTAATTACTTCTTGGGATAATCTTTTGCTGAGTTTGCTTAGACCCTATTCACTAAATGTCAGGGATATCAGAAAAACATTGAATTGTGGGATTTTAGAACTGGAATGGATTTTAATATCTCACACTTGCAAAAAGAATCCCCCTCACCAAACCGCTTCCACAGATGATTCGCCAGTATTAGCTTGAAGACTTCCTGTGATGGGGAGCCCACTATCTTTGTGGATGGACCATCCCACTTGGGCATAGCTTGGATAATTACAAAATATAAATCTGCCTCCATTTCTGCTGGTTTTACCCTGTAGGGACAAGCGGAACATATGCAATATTTCTTCCCTATGACAGCCTATCAAATACCTGAAAGCAATTATCCTGAGCTCTCTATTCCTCGAATTAGACACCCTCTTTCCTCTTATAGGTGTTACTTTCTAGCTCACTCTTCTCAGGGTAAAGAAAGAATCACCCCTGACCCAGAATCACAGACTTTTAGACTTGGAACAGGACTTTAAGTCCATCGCATCCAATCCCTACATATGAAGAATCCTATCTGACCTCTGGTCACCTTGCCCCTGCCTGAAGACCCCAAAATAAAGGAAATGTACCACAACTAAATAAAGAAGCTCAGGAAAGCCTGAATTCAAATTTGGACACAGACACTAATTATATGACTCTGGCAAGTCACTTAATATATGTCTATCTCAGTTTCCTCATCTGTAAAATGGGAATAATAACACTTACCTGCCATGGTATTGTGAGGATTAATTCAGATAATGCTTATTAAAAGCACTTAGCACAGTGTCTAGTATGTACTAGGTACTTAAATAAATATTTATTCCCTCTATTCTCCCTTTTCCTTCCCCTTCCCCTTTGGGGAAGGCAGCTTATGCTCCTTCTGGAACCCTCTAATTGATATGGAATATTATTTGATTTCTTTCCTTGACTACAAGCTGAAATTGCTTTCTTTATAAGTTCCAAGTCATTGTTGCTGGATTTACCCTCTGGAACCACAGAATAAACCTAAATCCACCCTCCACATGACAGATACTCAAGACCAGCCATCACATGCCTTCCAAGGCATCTTCTTTCCAAAATAAATATGCCCAATTCCTCCAACTGATCTTCATCTGATTTCAGCTTTAGGCCCCCCACAGTCCTGGCTGGCTCAGTAAAGATGCTATCCAGCATAACTATGTCTTTCTTTTAAAAATAATAATAGTATTTTTTACTTTTCAAAATAGATGCCAAGATGGTTTTCAACATTCATTCTTTTTTTTTATTAAAGCTTTTTATTTGCAAAACATACGTATGGGTAATTCTTCAACACTGACCCTTACAAAGCTTTCCGTTACAAATTTCCCCCCCTAGTCCCCACCCCTCCCCTAGATGGCAGGAAGTCCACTATATGTTAATTATGTTAAAATACTTGACAAATCAAATATGTGCATACTTATTTTTACAGTTATCTTGCTGTGCAAGAAAAGTCAGATCTACAAGAAAAAAAATCTGAGAAAGGAAACACAATGCAAGCAAACATCAATAGAAAGCATGAAAATGTTACGTTGTGGTCCACATTTCATATCCCTCTCTCTGGGTGTATATGGTTTTCTTCACTGAACAACTGGAACTGGTTTGAAGCATTTCATTGTTGAAGAGAGCCATGTCCATCAGAATTGATCGTCATATAGTATTGTTGTTGCCATGCATAATGATCTCCTGGTTCTGCTCATTTCACTCAGCATCAGTTCATGCAAGTCTCTCCAGGCCTCTCTGAAATAATCCTGCTGGTCATTTCTTATAGAACAATAATATTCCATAACATTCATACACCATAATTTATTCAGTCATTCTCCAATTGATGGGCATCCACTCAGTTTCTAGTTTCTGGCCACTACAAAAAGGGCCGCCACAAACATTCTTGCACATGTGTCAACATTCATTTTTGCAAAACCTTGTATAACTATGTTTTTCTTAAACGGTGGCTATAGAATTTCCCAGGAGGCAGCAGGATGTGGAAGAAAGAGTTTTGAATTGAGCTTCAGAGGTTTCTCACTCCATCACTGCCACTTGCTACCTAGATGGCAGTGAGAAATTTATTTCATCTCTCTGGGCATCAGTTTCTTTGTCTGTAACATGGGTTGGGTTACATAGCTTTTTCAGTTTAAACCTATGTTCCTCTGGAGAGTTAAGGCAACATGTATCTCATAGGATTATTGTGAGTATCCTGCCATCTTGGCCAACAATTGTTTCATTATGTAATCCCTATGTTGTTAAGGGCAGGTAGGTGGTGAAGTGGACCCTTCCCAGGCCTACAGTCAAGAAGACTCATCTTCATGAGTTCAAATCCAGCCTCAGATACTTACTAGTTGTGTGACATTGCTTCAATTTCCTTATCTGAAAATAATCTGGAGAAGGAAATGGCAAACCACTCCTGTATCTTGGGCAAGAAAATCCCAAATGAGGTCACAGAGAATCACACATGATTGAAAAATGACTGAAAAACAACAACTTCATATTGTCAATTATAATACATAGTGAATGTTTAAGTCTTGTCATACTGAAATATTCATCATTCAACAAGCATTTAAGTGCCTATTCTGTGCCAGCCACAATATGAGGTATTTAAAAATGAAAAAAGCTTCCATTTTAACCACCGCCTTCCTCAGTTCTCAGCCTGTTTGGTAGGTTGCAGGGAACATTGAAAAAGTGGTGATTACTTCTGATGGAATTCAGAACTCTATACATCAAGAACATGTTCTTATTTGTCCAGACTTTGGATAAATCCAATAAGATGATGACTAGAATGAAGTAAAAGGGAAGAGCTTCTGTTAAAGAGTTTCCCTGGAAACTGTGATGTGGGTTGAGATATAGAAGTCCACAGCTCCCAGAGCCACTAGCAGTAATCTATGGAGGCATTTACAATAGAAAATCGAGTTATAAGAACTCTTATGGTACAAAAAGAAGATAAAAGAGGCAAGGGAATAGAAAGAGGGAGACAGCTGAATGAATGATGTTCCATACATTGAGAAGTGATGACCGGTGCAGTAGAAAGAGATGCTATGTTAGAGGAAGGACTCAGAAGAAGGAAGTTCAGATTCAGTCTTTGATGTCTACTACTGGTTCATCCCTGGGCAGTTCAATAATGATGGTTCCCATTTCATAGTGTTATAATGAAGAACAAACATGATAATCAAAAATACTTTGAAAATCTTGAAATCTTAGATATTATTACAGATTTTATAGAACACAGTTGCTCCATCAGAAAGGACAAACGTGAAAAATTCAAGAAATATAGAAAGTCCTACAAGAAATAATACATAGAAAGGCAATCAGGAGAACAAGATACACAGTAACTCCAATAAAACCAAAGTAACATTCAATGGAAGCCAGTCATATTAATGGATTTGACCAGTCTTGGAGAGGGAGAGAAGTCTAAATCTGAAATATTGCAAATCATCTCAGATACAGTCTCACCATCAGTTGATCTCGCTTAATTGTTACATTTTTTTCCTGTTATAGTCAAGAGGTTAAATGAGAAGGTGTATCTGGAAATGACGATGGTTTAATAAACAAAAGCCAACAAAAAATAAAAAAGATAGATGTACTAAGTTCCTAAGTAAACACGTAAGTTTTTTTCCCACAGTAGAGTATTTTTTCCTATTCTTAAACTAGCCATGCTGGAGCCTTTGCTTTTTCTCCTTTATATACCAAACTATAATAAGCATTTAAACTACATATTGAGGACATTTAATAAATAATACATTATTTCTGGGTCCTGGGATTACTATAGTTACTCAAAGATACTAAACAGAAAACTTCATTTGTGCAGAAGCAGAGAAGCCAGAGATGAATGCTTAGCCTTGGAACTGTATGTAAATGAGATAAAACTATTCAGAGATAATAAGGAATTATGGTTCAGCTATCTGGGAAATATGGCCTCTCACCACCCTGATTAAAGATGCTCAATTGTATTCTATGTTGGGCTTTCTTTTTTAGGTTACTGAACCATGAAGACAAGGTTAGAAGAGAAAAAGATAGTGTCCACTAATCATATCCTGCTTGAGGGTATCCCAGGGACAAAATAAGGGCATTTCTGCAATGTGGGGGGTAAGACATTTGGAGGAAGATGCTCTTGAATATTCCTTAGGAGTGTCCTAGAATTAAATAAAATCTATACCAACACATCTTCTTCTTTGATCCATTATAGCAGAGTATGATTAATGAAATAATGAATATGAGTTTACAGAAGCTGACTTTCAACCTTATGGAAATTAGAAAATTGAATTATAGTTTTAGCCCTGCTACAAACTAGCTAGGTAACTCTCAACATGTCAGGTCTTTTCTCTAGGTCTCAATCTTCTCAGCTGCAAAAGTCAAAGAGTGGACTTGATGATTTCCAAGGTCCCATCTCATCCTAACATTCTATTACTCTGTGCTGCCACTTATTATAACGGGCAAAGGCTCATTATTACAATAATTGCTGGAATTTATAGATTTGCAAACCAATTTACAAAATATTACATCATTTTATCCTTGCAACTATCCTAGGATATAAGAGCTAATATTATCCACAGTTTACAGATGAGAAAACTGGGGTAAACAGAGGTTAAGTGACTTGCTTGGAGTCACAAAATAATCTCTGGGTCCACTGTAACACCAAGTTGGTTGTAGGTCTTTCTATGATCTTATCTTTAATAATCATAATAATTTTGATTATATCTAATATAAACATGTATATAATTATGATGTGATAATAATTATACTTAAAGGTAAATTCTAGGCTTAGAGCCCATCTAATTCAATTCCCTCATTCTATAGATGAAGAACCTAAAATTTAAACAGGTTAAATAATATGCCCAAGATCAAGCAGGTTGTAAGTGGAAACACTAGGATTTGAATCAAAATCCTCTTGTTAAATTCTTCTTGCTTCCCCATGCTGCCCATTATTATCCCTGCTGTCCAACACTGGTGTTCTAATACGTAGCAACCTGCTTCATTTGCTTTGCATCCAGCATTCTGGGCTGGTCACGCCATCCTAATATTCCGCAGCAAGCAATAAACAAACAATAAATAAAGGACACTTACTGGGATTGTATGATTTGTTCTGACATTTTGAAAATTGCTTCATTGCCAGAAGTCAATTCCTACAATTTTAAGCACTTTTCTGCATTTAAACCTAACAACTCAGTAACGCCACCCACTCATCTCACCTTGCCCAAGCAAAGCCATCCAGTGTGAAGCAACATTCTATTCCACCAATTTCATTTCTTTATCTAACATGTAAGAAATGACACATTAGGCGGGGGCGGAGCCAAGATGGAGGAGTGAAAAGGTGACTCTGCCTCTCCTCCGAATCTTCTCTCAAATCAACAATAAAATAAGCCTCTGAACTGATCTTCAAGTCAACGAACTGAGAAATATTTGGACACGGCTCTCTGGAGAACTTCATATCAGGTTTGTCTAACTTGGACAGAGAGATAAATAGAGGACTCCTGTGTAGGCAGGAAGTGAGGGTGGGACTCAGCTCAGCTCATCCTGGCAGAAATTCCAAACTCCAAACTCCAAATTCCAAACACCTGGAGTTTATCTGAGGCACTCGGGACACTCTGCCCTGATTGAAGGCAGGTGTTGCCTTGTTTAAGGAGTAATTCGGACTTAGTCCTAGCTCCCACCTGCCCAGCACCTTAAGTTAATTCACCGAAGTTCCCCAGGGCAAAGAACTTCAGCCACCTTTCAGCCACTGTTTTTTTTTCCCCTACCTTAAAGAGATATCTACGCTGTCTAAAAAAAAATGAAGAATCAAAAGAGAGCTCTCACCATAGACAGCTTTTATCAAGGCAAAGAAACCATGACCCCAGATCCTGAGGTTCCTTTAGACAAAATACCAGAAGAAGGTATTAAAGACCATCACTGGTCACTTTTTCAAAAGGCCTTTCTGGAAGATTGCATAAAGATCCTCAAAAGAGAGCTGGAGGATAAATGGGAAAATAAACTGAAATCAGTGGAAGAAGGATATGATGCCCTGCAAAAGAGATATGAAAAAGACACCAATTTATTGAAAAATAAAATTAGTGAAGTGGAAAAAGAGTGCAATGAACAAAAAAATTCAATTGGCCAGTTACAAAAAGAGCTTAAAAAGGTAACTGAAGAAAACAACACTTTAAAAATAAGAATTGAACAAATGCAAGTGAATGACTCACTAAGACTTGAAGAATCAAACAAAAACAAAAAAATGAAAAATTAGAAGAAAATATGAAATATCTCCTAGGAAAAACAACTGACTTGGAAAATAGATCTAGGAGAGACAATCTAAGGATTATTGGACTTCCTGAAAGCCATGATCAAAAAAAGAATCTAAACACTATCTTCCAGGAAATCCTGACAGAAAACTGTCCTGAGATTATAGAATCAAAAGGCAAAATCACCATTGAAAGAATTCACCATTCACCTCCTGAAAGAGACCCCAAAATTAAAACCCCAAGGAATATCGTGGCTAAATTTCAGGACTATAGCACAAGGAACAGATTCTGCTAGCAGCTAGAAAGAAACAATTCAAATACGTGGATCAATAATTAGAATCACACACAATCTGTCAGCCTCCACATTGAAGGATCGAAGGGCCTGGAACCAGATATTCCGAAGGGCAAAGGAACTTGGATTACAACCAAGAATAACTTATCCAGCTAGAATGAGCATTATCCTCCAGGGAAGAAGATGATCATTCAATGATATAGGTGAATTTCACCTACTTCTGATGAAAAGACCGGATCTGAACAAAAAATTTGACATCCAAACACAGAACTCAAGAGATGCATAAAAAGGTAAAAAGGAAAGGACTCTTGAGAACTTTATTTTTACTAGGGGGATACTTAAAGTTTGGGGGTATAATTAACTAGATATTACTTTGATAATATGAAAAAGAGAACTGGAGGGGGAGAGGTTGTCATACTGGGGAAAAGAGGGAAAAAGTGGTAAAATAATATCTTTAAAAAAAGGAGGTAAAAACAAGGTAAAATCACTTGAAGAGGCAAAGAAAACCTAATATAATTGAGAGAAAGAGGGGAGGGAGATGAGCATTGTGTAAATCTTAGTCTCATCAGGTTGGGCTCTAAAAGTGTATATCAGACATTTGATTTCACATAGAAACTTGTCTGTTGCTAGAGGGAAGTGGGAGGGAAAGGAGGAAAAGTAAGGGACAAACTAATAGAAGGGAAAATAGAAGAATCAGGGGAAAGGAGTAAAAACAGGGGGAGGGGATCTAAAGGGTGGAGTATTGTTTGGGGGAGGGGGTCATCAAAAGCAAAGTACTGAGGAGGGGGGAAGGGAGAAAGGGGAAAGGAAAGGGGAAAACATAACTTGGGTAAATAAGATGGCAGGAAATAAAGAATTAGTTATTCTAACTGTGAATGTGAATGGGATGAACTCTCCCATAAAGCGGAAGCGGATATCAGACTGGATTAAAAACCAGAATCCCACAATATGTTGTCTACAAGAAACACATCTAAAACATAGTGACACATATAGGATGAAGGTAAAAGGCTGGAGCAGGACCTATTATGCTTCAGGTGAACAAAAAAAAGCAGGGGTAGCAATCCTTATCTCAGATCAAGTAAAAGCCAAGATAGATCTAATCAAAAGAGATAAGGAAGGAAACTATATTTTATTAAAGGGTACCATAGATAATGTAGCAATATCAATACTAAATATATATGAACCAAGTGCAATAGCATCCAAATTCCTA
>JAJPUD010003090.1:193160-206824 GCA_023553655.1 Myrmecobius fasciatus | reverse complement strand
ATATATATAAGAATTCAAGCCACTCTTCAATAGATAAGTGGTCAAGGGATATGAACAGACAATTTTCAGATGATGAAATTAAAACCATCTCTAGTCATATGAAAAGTTGCTCCAAATCACTATTGATCAGAGAAATGCAAATTAAGACAACTCTGAGGTACCACTACACACCTGTCAGATTGGCTAAAATGACAGGAAAAGATAACAATGAATGTTGGAGGGGATGTGGGAAGGCTGGGACACTAATACATTGTTGGTGGAACTGTGAACGGATCCAACCATTCTGGAGAGCAATTTGGAGCTATGCTCAAAAAGTTGTCAAACTGTGCATACCCTTTGACCCAGCAGTGTTTCTACTGGGCCCATATCCCAAAGAGATCTTAGAGGAGGGAAAGGGACCCATATGTGCAAGAATGTTTGTGGCAGCCCTTTTTGTAGTGGCTAGAAACTGGAAACTGAAGGGATGCCCATCAATTGGAGAGTGGCTGAATAAATTATGGTATATGAATGTTATGGAATACTATTGCTCTGTAAGAAACGACCAGCAGGACGATTTCAGAGAGAGGCCTGGAGGGACTTGCATGAACTGATGCTGAGTGAAACGGGCAGAACCAGGAGATCATCATACACAGCAACAACAGTATTACATGATGATCAATTGTGATGGACATGGCTCTCTGCAACAAAGAATTGTCTCAAACCAGTTCCAATTGTTCACTGAAGAAAACTATATACACCCTAAGAGAGGGATATGAAATATGGACCACAACGTAACATTTTCATGATCTCTATTGACATTTGCTTTCATTGTGTTGCCTTTCTCTGATTTTCTTTTTTTCTTGTAGATAGGATTTTTCTTGCATAACTTGTCAAGCATTTCAACATTATTAACATGTAGTGGACTTCCTGCCATCTAGGGGAGGGGAGGGGACTGGGGGTAAAATTTGTAATGGAAAGCTTTGTAAAGATCAATGCTGGGGAACTACCCATAGATATGTTATACAAATAAAAAACTTTAATAAAAAATGAGACATTATTGTCAGAGAGATGTTGAAGAAGAACATGGGTTGAATGCATGGCAGGGAAGAGGAAGAGTTGCCTGGGAAAGGTGTTGCCCCATTTTAGGATACCGTAATATTCTTATTGTTTCAAAATAGTCTATCTGCTGTCAGCTGACCAAACCAGTTTTTAATCTGTGGATGACTGGAGTGAAAAATGGAAGGCTAGAGATAGGAGAGGCAGGAATCAAATAGAAGCTTAATTTCAAAATAAGGGAAATGGCTTGCAAGCAAGGAGGCAGATTAGACAAGTGTGCCCTAATAGAAGGACCCAAGGTAATATGAGGAGTTCTCAATATTTATACCAATGGCTACACAGTAACCTGTGACCTGCAACCATGATAAGGATAAGTAACAGTAACAATGAGGCAAGTTTCATACAGAATAGAGTTTCATGACTAGAACAAGGGCACTTGTCTGGTGGTTGTCTGGCTCAGAGAATACCCAGTGCAGGTCAAAGCAATAGAATAAATATATGATTTTTCTGGAGGGTGAGATCATCCAGGGGGAGGAGAGCAAAGGATTGTTGTTATGTCAAGCTCAGGGTACACCCTTACCTCTGGAAAACAAAGTATTTCCTAATATCTTGACCCTGCGATATCATTCATGCAGTACACTGAGGCAAAATGACCCAGGTAGTTTACTTATTATACCACTGACACTACTATTATTAATACTGCTACTGCCAGTGTGACTTTGGACAAGCTAAAAATGTTATGAATCATTGATAATGAGAGAAATGCCATCAAAACAATTTGGAGATTTCATGGGGAGAAAATTGGCAAAGATGATCAAGGAAAATAAATAATATATACAATAATATATGTTAGACGAGCCATGGGAAGACGGGGACACCGATAGTGGAGCTATGAGATGGTCTAATCATATTGCAAGATGATTTGGAATTATGCAGAAAGAAAAGTAATAAAAGGTATCTTCCTGCCCTATGAGCCAAATATTTCCCAAGGAGGTCAAATACCAAAGCATCACATATACAAAATAACAACAGCAATAATTCTTGTGATAACAAAAAATATCATCAACAAAGTGGGTATTTATTGGTGAAAAACTAAAGAAATAGCACTTAAACATCAGGAAATATGATTGTGTTATAAGTAATTATAAAAATGAGGAATATTATATAGGATTACAAGAGAAGTCTTATATGAACCAGAATAGAGTGAAATAAGGAGAACCAGAAAAATTCACAAGATAAATGCAAAAAAAATTAATTGAATACTATGGAATCATAATGACCAAACTTTATTAAAGAGTAAGAAATAGACATGCCTCCTTTTGTTAAGGTAAATATGGCCTTTAGGATTAGGTATCATTACATTTGCTGTCAGCATGGTCAATATATGAGATGGATTTGATGAGCTGATTTTTTTAAATCATAGAAACCTCAATTCTGTTGTGGGAAGTGAGTATATTCAGAAATGAAGGTAATATTTTTAAAAAGCCATCAATAAAACTTCAAATACATGCTCACACAGAGAGAAAATTCAAAACTAATTTGGTGCTAGATTTCCATCCAATAAAACTTCCTTCATGGAAGCAGGTAACACAATTCTCATACATCTATGCCAGAAAAACTTAAAAATAGCACCGGATCAAATAAAGATCAAGAAATCCAATGAGAGACGACAGCCAGTGACTTCTTCGATCCTGGAATAGAACAAAAAGTCAGCAACATGTCCATGAACAATAGGAAAGTGAGCCTGACACAGAAGCCAGCACCTGTTCATATAGGCAAACAAGCTAAGAGACTCCCAAGATAGGTCAGAGACACCTGTAACCTGCAATCCTTCAAGGATCACACTGAAAAGGCTCTGAAATTCAAAATTTGGCCTTTGGAAGCAAACAGGAACACTAGTCACTAATGGGATTGCAGTAGTCACAATGAAACAACCCAGGCCAAATTTATCCAAGCAATTGAGCATTCTGTCCTGAAGACCTAGCACTCTGAACCCAGTATCTCCAGAGGGTCGTAAAATCTACTAGTGTTTTTAACATGGACATATACACAGGAGGTGGAAGTCAGCATAGAAAAATAGATGATGCAAAGTTATACCAGTCCACCCAAAAGAACACTAGGGTATGGAGCCCAGCCCCAGCACAGAGATCTATTTTATGAACCAAAACTGAAGAGAGGTGAATAAAGAGAAAACTTATAATACATAATATAAAGTCAATATTGTAAAAACCTAACAATTTTGTAATATATAAAAACTCTGCTCTCTCTTTAATGATCAACATTGATTCCTGAAGTATCTCCATTTTCTTATGAAGGAGAGATGACTGACTAATACATAGAGTAAAATGCACATTTGTGGATATGAGCAATGTAAGAGTTGGTATTAGAGATCTGAAGATATCAAATAGCCAAGATATTACTTTGCTTATGTGAAACAAGGATTTTATTCTTTTTCTTTCTACCTTCTTTCCTTCTTTCTTTCTTCCCTTGTCTTTCTCTTTCTTCCTTTCTTTAGTAGTTTTTTCTCTTTTTGCTTCCCTCCTTTCTTTCTTTTTTCTCTTTTTCTTCCTTCTCTCCTCCCTTCTCCTTCCTTCCTTCTCCTTCTATCCACCTCCCCTTCTTGCTCTCCACCTTCCTCTCCCTTCCTCCCTCTCCCACTCACTCTACCTCTCCTTTTCTCTCCTCTCTCTCTTTCCCCTCCAATGGATAAGGAGAAGTAGGAAGGAGAAAAAGAAATACAAACAATAGAAATAATTTGAAAATACATTTAACAAAAGAATTATTATATATCCAAAGATATCCAAAATCCAACCTCAGTTGGTATTGCTGCAAGTGAGGGCTCAAAGACAGAAAAATGGATTTTCCAAAAGGACTGCATGAATAAATAGAATAAATTAGACAAAAGATTTTTTAAATGAAATAAAATGTTTAGAGGAAAGAATTGGGAGCAGAATAAATTTTAAAACAGAAAGTGGAAAAAAAAACTCACTCAAGTAATAGAATCTTTGAAAATTAGACTAGAGCAAACAAAAGTTAACTACTATAAGAAACAGGGAGAAAAATTTTCAAAACAATCAAAAGACTGAAAAAACTGAGGAAAAGGTAAATTATTTTATTCTCTTTTCTTCTCTCTCCCCTACAAAAAACTTAAACCCAGAAAATAGGTCAATATGTAATTTAAGTATCATTGGATTCCCTGAGAACTATGATTTAAAAAAAAATCTTGGCACAGTATTTCAAGAAATCATAAATAGAAAGCACCCAGATGCATTAGAACCAAAGGGCAAAGTAAAAAAAAGAGAGAAAGGATATAATGATCACCTCCTGAAAGAAACTCCAAAAGGAAAAGTCCCAGGAATATCATTGACAAAATGTAGATCTTCCACATCAAAAAAAAAAAAGTACTGCAAGCAGCCAGGGGAAAAAATAAAGCAGTTAAATTTCCAAGGAAAATCCTATAAGATTCTATAAGACAGGCCAGATTCTATTATAAACAATGGAAGATTTTGGAATATAATAGTCCATAAGGTACAAAGTAGAAGCTTACAGCCAAGAAAATCGTCCTGCAAAGCTGTGTAGAAAAAAAATTGAGCCTTGAATGGAATAGAAGACTTTCCAGCCAGTCTCCCTGATGAAAAGACCAGAGCTGAGTAGGAGCTTTGAAATGCAAGCAGAAGGGTCATGAGAAACCTTGAAAGATATATTTATGCACACAATTCAAAAGAGACATACAGTGGTGGAGGGCTAACATTTTAATAGGGGGAAAAGAAACAAGTATCTCCTCAGAACTTTAATGTCTTCGAAGGGAATTAAGAGAGGGGAATAAGAAAAAAATGGAGCATGTAGATATATTCTGAAAGCTTAAAAATAGAAATAAAAGAAATTGTAAAATGAATACCCCGGTGTAGAAAGGAGGCTAAAGGTGTGAGGGGACTTGACATTTCTCATAAATTCAGGGCATTAGAATAATATAAAACCATGCTAGAAGAAGCAGAAGAGGCAGGCAACAGTGAACCAAAGGAGGACTGAAAACACAATCATAAAAACAAATAATTTGGTATAGAAACACATTAAATACAAAATGGAAATTGATAAGGATGGGGACAGAGAGAAGATTAAGAATGAGGATTATACCATGGAGTAAAGAGTTAAAAGTAAAAGAAAAACCAAAAACAAAATTTTGATACTAAAAGGGGAATTGAAATTGACAAAAAGAAAAAACAAAACAAAACAAAAGGACTAAAAACTATGAGTTTTCAAAATGTGTAATAACTGATGAACTGTAGAATGGGAATGTATATTATTGAGCCACAAGAAGTATCAGAAAAGCTGACTTTTAGGGATTCTGGAAAACAGAAACTGATGTAAAGTGTGCAAAATCAGGAGGAATATATGTATGGCTAAAAGCATTGAAAGAAAACCATCTCTAAAAGAATTAACAACTGTAATCACTGCCATGATGACATAAATCTCCAGAGGATCAATAATGAAGAATAATATCCTGACAGAAAGGTGCTGTACTCAAGGTGCATAAGAAAGGATACTTTTACAAACACACACACACATTCTGTGGATTTGTTCATTTTGCTTTATTATGCTTATTTGCAAGGCATTTTTCCTTTATTGGGGTAGTGTTGGTGGTGTTGGTGAGTGCTGGTGAGCAGTTTTGTTAGAGTGGTGCTATAAATAAAAGGGGGGGAAGAGGAAAGACCAGTAACATATTTCAAAAATTTCCAGAGAACAGAAAGGAGTTCTGGAAGACTCACAATCAGGACAGTTTTGAAAGTAACTGTGATGAGATCCTCAGTAGTAATTAGGTGAGATTGGCAGAGACAGACTGAAGTACTGATAAGGTTACTCCATGAGGCAAGCAGGGAAAGCCTCTGATGGGGATCAGATCAATATTATAGTTGCTCCCTCTGTGAAGGTCATGGGTAGCCCCACATTGCTGTGTCCAGTCAGATATCCAAGTAATGTCAAACCCTGGAGGTTAAATTTTCCCTAAAAATCTGTCCATAGCCCAGGTCCACTTTGCTGAATCCCTTTTTAGGGTTGGCCCATTATTGAGTTCTGCCTCATGGTGTCTTTCTTATTATCCCCCATCATGCCTTATGGTGTCTTTCTCCTTCTTATACCTAACTAACTCTCTTAGGTGCTAAATCCCTCTATGGATTTAGCCAGCCAGTCAATGGAATACCCCAACCTCATGGCATATTCCTCTAATGGATTCTTCCAAATTCATTTCCTTGGTAATCCTATTATTCTCCCAACTCTATTTCACATTTACCATTCTTGATGTCTTTTATATGCCTTCATTTTGTCTGCAATCTCTTCTCATAAATAAACTTACCTTTTGGCAAAGAGAATGGCCATTGTGAATTCTTTACATGACTGAACCCCAACATTTGATGCCAATTACTCTGTTTAATCTCATCATCTGGTGCTAAACCCTTAACACATGAATTGGTTGAATTTACTGGATTAAAAAAAAGAAACAAGGAATCAAGCAATTAGTTACTCACTAAACATTTATTAAGTACCTATTGCCAGCTAGTGGGCGAATTGCTGGAAATATCTAAAGACAATATATAGTCCTTGCTCAGGGGCTCATAATCCTATGGGGGATAAAAAAGGCAAAAAAATACATTCAAACAAGCTATAAACAAGAAAAATAGGAATGAATTACTATAGGAAAGCAGTAGAATTAAGAATGATTAGAAAAGGATTTGTGTAGAAGATAGGATTTTACTTGGGACTAAAAGGAAGTCCTTGAAGACGGATGTAGAGAGCTGAGGAGGAAGAGCTTTCCAGACATGGCAGACAGCCAAGATTAAATGTCAAGAGTCAAGGGGATCAAAGGTCTTGTTTGTGGAACAAACCGAACCAAAGAATATGTGTAGAGGAGTAAGATGTAAGAAGATTGGAAAAGGGAGTGGTCAGTTATGAAGGACTCTGAATCTCAGAATATGGAAAGGTACTTGGAAAAAGGAATCATGGTTTCTTATACAGTCTTGTGTTCCTCTTCTTATGTCAAAATTCTCATTGTGGAGGTGGGTGAGGAAAGGGGGTGGGTGGTTAAATTCAGAATAAATAAATACATTTTAAAAATCAAAATAATTTGGAGGCCCAAGCTGAAAAGTCACCTCTTTGATATTTGTTGAATAAATAACTGAAAAGGAACAAGTTCTGCTCATGGTTTATGAATTCATGCTAATTTATATCACCAAGGTGCCATTTCTAGATTGAATATTCCCATTCTTTCTGTTGAAAATACAAAAGGGCAGTGCAGAGCAAACTCAAAAGACCAAAACATTTTTAATCCATCCATCAACAAGCTTTTTGGTAGGGGCCAACTGTGTGTTCCAGGCACTGTACTAGAAACTGGGCATAGAAAAACAACAGAGAACCATCTATTGTTCTCAAGGAACTTATATGCTATTAGGAAAACCACATGTATATATGCACATGCATTCTTTTTTATAATAGCTTTTTATTTTTCAAAATAGATGTAAAGATAGTTTTCAACATTCACCCTTGCAAAACCTTGTATTCCGTATTTTTCTCCTTTCCTTTCTCTTTTCCCTCTCCTCTAGTCTGCAAGTAATACAATATAGGTTAAATCTGTGCAGTTTTTCTAAACATATTTCCACATTTATCATGCTACACAAGAAAAATCAGATCAAAAAGAAAAAAATGAGAGAAAAAAACAAGGAAGAAAACAACAACAAAGGTGAAAATACTATGTTGTAATATACATTTAATCGCCCCCACTCCTCTCTCTGGGTGCAGATAGCTCTCTCCATCACAAGTCTACTGGAATTTTCCTGAATCACCTCATTGTGGAAAAGAGCCAAGTCCATCACAGTTGATCATCGCACAATCTGTTATTGCAGAGTACAATGTTCTTTTGATTCTACTTGCTTCACTTAGTATCAGTTCATATAAGTCTTTCTGGGCCTTTCTGAAACCATCCTTATGCAAGTAATATGCTCAAAGCATATACAAAATAGGAAAGCAGGACAGTTGGGAAAGAAAGTCAGCCAACAGTATATTCTGTACAACAGGCTACCCTTGACTGCTTGAGAGATCCCCTGCCCATTCATGCCTCAGTTTTTATCATCCATTGGCAGGAATTGCCAGCTTAGAGTCTTGTACCTGGTCATAATGTACCTTGTTCACCTGAGGTTTTCCAGAAATAATATCAACAAGCAGCAAGAGAATTTTTGAATGGAAGAGAAAATATTTCAAACACATTAGCAGAACTCCTCAAGAAGTATACACAATGGGCTTCTAGGCTTGGAGAAAGAAGCAGAAGGAAATGATTTCCCTTTTCTGATGGAACACCAAAAAAAAACTCAATGGAAAAATAACTACGTCCCAAAGAAAGGCATGAAAAATTGCCTTTTTAGCTGATCAGCCTAAAACATGCCGGAAGCAAATTTTTATGACCATATTATAATCCCCTGAAATTTAGCCCTGTGAGTTAGCTGTAAAAATATAATTGCACCAGAGCAGCCTTATGCAGTATTGAACTTGGTGGAAAATGGAAGCAAATAAACTTTAATCCTCTGGACATGTTATTCCATAACTGTAGAACTACTGAGGAGGAAGAGATGTAGAAATCATCCAACTGAACCCATATCTGACCAAGTATCCTGGCTATCTGTCTACTTGTGGTAGAGGAGACACCTTCAACTGGGGATGTGGTGGGGGTGCAGAGAGCAGGGAAGTAGATAGGGGAATGAATTATCATCTAAGGGCAAGGAAGCAAATAGAGGAATTAATATATGATATTCAATAAATGATAGATTTACTTTTTGAATAAATTTCATTGTTATCTTGACCACTTTCATCTTTTGCCATCTGTGCCAATTTGTAGGGTATAATGTTAAACCTCAGAGTTGGTTTGATTTGCATTTCTCTCATTTGTATTGATTTGGAATATTTTCCCATATATACATAAGCATATAACTATATGAAACTCTATGTGTATATATATATATATATATATACATAATACACACATCTATCTATTTATAATTTAACATGTAAATATATATGGGCAACTAGGTAGCACTACAGTGGATAGAATCCAGGTTGGTACCAGAGTTTGAAAAACTCATGTTCTTGAGTTTAAGTTTATGAGACATTCACAAACTGCGTGACTCTAGACTAGTCACTTTACCCTCTTTGCCTCCATTTCCTCTTCAGAAAAATGAGCTGGAGAAGGAAATGGAAAATCATTCCAGTCAAGAAAACCCCAAAGAGGGTCATGAAGAGTCCTACGTGACTGAAGTAATTGAACACCAGTATATGTTTGTGTATACTTACATATGTAGATATATAGATATAGATATATAAATTGATCTATGTGGTTTGTGGTTTGCAAAACATTTTTTGTGAATTTTTAAAATCCTTTGCCCACTCATAATGGTAGTCATACAATTAATGAACATATATTAATAGTACTGATTTTATGAAGTCCCCAGTATGAGAGGATCTCATTCATATTATTCATGATCTCTCAAAAGAAATCATCCTAATAATCTACACAGGAAAAACCAAATGAATGAAGAAATATTTTTCAGACTATGTGTGGTAGGATAGGTTACCCAATAGTTCAAATATTCTAGGCAGGAACATCAAAGTGAAGCAGGACAAAAACTAGATAATAAGAAGAAAGTAGATTAAATTGCCTTGGTTGAAGCTTCAATAGGCCTGGACTGGGACTCAGAAGATCTGGGTTTGCATCTCTATAATCTTACTATGTGATCTCAAGCAAAGTTGTAAGAACAACTTTGAGTAACTAGGTAATTTTAACTACTATATATATCCCAACTAACTACAAAGGACATATGAATAAAGAAGCTTTCTGGATCCAGAAAAAGAACTGATAAATAGAAATATGTATAGAATGGTTTTTACATATATGCATATTTGAGTCTAATGGTAACCATATGGGGAGGAGGAAGGAAGAGGGAAGAATAAAAAGAAATTGATATGATAATTTTATTATATATTTAAAAGGAATAGCAAGTAGTATATAACAGATATGCAGTTTCATGTAGAATCATCTTTTTTTCTATTGTAATAAGTTATGGTTTGCTGTATTTCTTAAGTTCAGAAAAAATGAATATTTTTTTTAATTACTGAATCTCTTTAGCCCTCAGTTTCCTCATCTATCTATTGAGGGAGTTGGATTGGATAGCTTCCAAAGCCCTTAGTGACTCTGGATTGAGCCTCCTTTAAGTCCTACTCCAGAGCTCCTTGCAATGTACTTACTTGTTTTTTACGCCAATTCAATATGAAAGTTTAAATGGACATATTGACTACCTATTTCAACCCCTATGCTAGTCTACACATGTTGTCTATGTGGTCTTATATTGTTCTTCACTTATTTCATCTACAACATCTCATCTTACCAACAATTCTAGATGCTCCAAAGGAAGGCAGTCATATTGGGCAGCCCTGGCATTTTCCTTACGGGGCCTTTTACAATGCTATGGGGCTGGGTAGTAAAGTAGTAAAGGATACTAGCTTCGACTTTTATTCTCTGTGCTCAAGCAAGCAATTTCTCCTTTTCCTGCCTCAGTTTTCTAATCCATAAAACATGGAAATTTATATCTGTACTACAATACTGTGAGTAAAGTACAATGTATAATAAAACATTTTATTTTTAAAATATACTTTGCATAACAATATACTCAAATAACTGATAGGATTATATAGTTATATTACATATAATTATATTAGGAAGACCATATCTTTCCAATCAAAAGCTGTGGCACATAATCACACCAAAGCCATTCTTTCTGCCAATCCTTGTGGAAAGAACTTTCTTCTCTTCAAATGTGTCCTTTCTGAAATACCACGCATACAGCAGTTACTCAGTAAATGCTTCTAGTTAACCAATTTCAGTCATCCTTCACTCTTCAGTCCCCCTCAGCTCCCACGTCCAATTGGTTGTAAAATTTGGCTGATTCTACATACACAACATCTCTCTACCTGTCTCCTTTTCTCCATGTCCATGACCCTTTGATTTACCTTAGGTCCTCATTTCATGTTACCTACACAACTCAATAATCTCATTGTACCTCCTCTTGTCCTTAGTATCTCCTGTCTCCGCTCCTCCTCCATGCAACTGCTAAAAGGGATTTCCCTAAAGCACGGGTCTAATCATGTTGTTTGCTTGCTCAAAAAGACTCCTTTCTGCTTTGAAGATAAAATACAAACTCTTGTTTTTGTTTTTAATCACTTAAAGCTCTTTACAATCTGGTTTCAAGCTATCCATTCAGTCTGACTGCACATTATTCCCTCTCAAACACTTCATGTTCCAGTAAAACTGACACATTTGCTTTTTCCTTGTATACATTATTCTATCTCCCATTTTCATGCCTTTACTCAAACTGTGTGTCAGTCATGTCTAGAATGCTGTCACCTCCACTTTTTGAAGTGCCTATTTCCCATCAAGCTCTGGTTAAGGACTATGGACTATCAAGAATCTTTTACTAGTAATCTGGAACCATGTCCAAGAAGTTGGAGTGCCTATTTCCCATCAAGCTCTGGTTAAGGACTATGGACTATCTAGAATCATTTACTAGTAATTTGGAACCCTGTCCAAAAGGTTATAAATCTGTGTATACTCTTTGGCCCAGAAATACCACCAGTAGGTCTTTATCCCAAAATGACATTAAAAAAAGAAAAGGACCTATATGTACAAAAAATTTATAGCAGCTCTTTTTGTAGTGGCAAAGAATTGAAAATCAAGGGGATGTCCATTAATTGGGGAATGGCTGAACAAGTCGTGGTTTATGATTGTGGTGGAATTCTATTGTGAAATAGGAAATGAGAAGCAGGATGATTACAGGAAAACCTAGAAAGACTTATATGACGCAATCCAAAGTGAACTGAATAGAACCAGGAGAACATTGTACACGGTAACAGCAATATTGTAGGATGATTAACTGTGAAAGATAGCTATCTCAGCAATATAAAGATTCAAGCCAATTTCAAAAGACTTATGATGAAAAATACTATCAACCCCCAGAGAATGAACTGATGGAGTCTAAATGCAGATAGCAGCATTCTGATTTTTTATTTACTTTATTTTGTATGTGTGGTTATTTGTTTGTTTTTGGATTGTGTTTTCTTTCACAACATATGGAAATATGTTTTACATGATTACACATATATAATCTATATCAAAGTATGTATCATCACTTGGAGGAAGAAAGGATAAGAATTTGGAGCTCAAAAAGTAAGAAAAAAGTTTAAAAATTGTTTTTACATGTAACTGGGAAAAAATTAAGAGAACCTTCTTTATTCCCCAAATTGGTAATCCTCAGTTTCCTGAAATTACTTATATATTTTGATTTGCTTTCTATTGCCTTACCTCTATATATGCTAGTCCTGGTAGAACACAAGATGCTTGAGGTAGGAACAGTGATTTTTGTCTTTTGTATCCCTACCACAACACAGAGCCAAGCTCATGGCTGGTGCTTACTAAATGCTTGTCGAATTGAGCTGAATTAAAGCTCTATTTAAGAAATTCTCTCCAATAATAATACATGACTATGAACCACCCAGAGAGAGAAACACTTGCCTATGAAATCATGGTTTAACTACATCCATTAAAACCCTGCAGTCTCACTGAAAGCAAGATAGAAATAATTAAATCATATAGAGTCTCCAGTTTACCAACACATAACAGCTGTATCCATAAAAGTGAATAAATAATTCAAGCTCTTCATTTGCACAATCTGAAGTTGGCTGCATGCTGCCCGGGCAACTGAGTGATCACTCTTGGATAGGTCTGGGCTCAGAGTCTGGGACCACAGACTGCTGGTGGGCCCATATGGCCAAACTAGGCACAATTAGCAGAAGGGAAAAAAAAGAGACTAATTTAAGTTTACAGTCAGGAAAGTCTTACTAAAAATGAGAGCAGCCTCAACATGGGAAAAGAGCTACATTAAGACATTGAGCTCTTCCTCATCACTGCAGGTCTTCCAGCTAATGATAGGTGACCCATGTGCCAGGGACATTGGAGGCAGGACCATTTTTCAGATATGGATTGGACTAATTGGCCTCCTTCAAAATCTGAGATTCTGCATTTCTATTTAAGAATGCCTTTGATGTAGGAGGTAATCCTCAAAGCCTGGAGTCTTATAAATCTGTTTTAGGATTTTAAAATTTTAACATTGACCAAAAGCAACGTCTTAGGTCTCTGGCGAATGATTTTTTTTCCAGTTTTCTTTTTTTTTCTTTTTTTATAAAGCTTTTTATTTACAAAACATATGAGTGGAGAGTCCCGGGGGGCGGAGCCAAGATGGCGAACTGCGAACAGCTTTCTCTCTGAACTCTCTCCGACATTCCCCCAACCCAGACAAAGTAAGCTTTAAAACTGGTTTCCGAGTGAGGTCCTCGCCAAGCATTTGGACTACAACGCACTTCTATAAAAGATCTACCTTGAAAGAACTCCGGAGAAGGTTAGCCTCAGGGGAAATTGGCCGCTGGTCGCGATCGGACTCCAGCCGGGGCGGAAGTCAGGGCTGTGATAGAGGGGCGGATTTTGGGCACCCAAGAAACCCCTGGGAGACGCCTGGGCCACTTTGCTCTGCTTGCGGGCAGGT
>JAJPUD010003090.1:132915-188160 GCA_023553655.1 Myrmecobius fasciatus | reverse complement strand
ATTGTTGAAGAGAACCATGTCCATCAAAATTGATCATCGTATAGTCTTGTTGCTGTGTATAATGTTCTCCTGGTTCTGCTGATTTCACTCAGCATCAGTTCATACAAATCTCTCCAATCCTCTCTGAAATCCTCCTGTTGGTCATTTTTTATAGAACAATAATATTCCATAACACCCATATACCATAATTTATTCAGCCATTCTCCAATTGATGGGTATCTTTTCAATTTCCAGTTTCTTGCCACTACAAAAAGGGCTGCCACAAACATTTTTGCAATGTGGGTCCTTTTCCCTCCTTTAAAATCTCTTTGGGATATAGGCCCAGTAGAAACACTGCTGGGTCAAAGGGTATGCACTGTTTGATAACTCTTTGAGCATAGCTCCAAATTGCTCTCCAGAATGGTTGGATCCGTTCACAGTTCCACCAACAATGTATCAGTGTCCCAGTTTTCCCACATCCCCTCCAACAGCTATCATTATCATTTCCTGTCATTTTAGCCAATCTGACAGGTGTGTAGTGGTATCTCAGAGTTGTCTTAATTTGCATTTCTCTGATCAATAGTGACTTGGAGCACCTTTTCATGTGACCGGAAATAGTTTCAATTTCTTCGTCTGAAAATTGTCTGTTCATATCTTTTGACCATTTGTTAATTGGAGAATGGCTTGAATTCTTATATATTTGAGTCAATTCTCTATATATTTTAGAAATGAGGCCTTTATCAGAACCTTTGGATGTAAAAATATTTTCCCAGTTTACTGCTACCCTTCTAATCTTGTCTGCATTCATTTTGTTTGTACAAAAACTTTTTAACTTGATATAGTCAAACTTATCTATTTTGTGATTAATGATGACCTCTAGTTCTTCTTTGGTCACAAATTCCTTCCCCCTCCACAGGTCTGAGAGGTAAACCATCCTACATTGTTCTAATTTGTTTATAATATCATTCTTTATGCCTAGATCATGAATCCATTTTGACCTTATCTTGGTATATGGTGTTAGGTGTGGGTCAATGCCTAATTTCTCCCAGACTAGTTTCCAATTATCCCAGCAGTTTTTGTCAAATAGTGAGTTTTTATCCCAAAAACTGGGGTCTTTGGGTTTATCAAATACTAGATTACAATTGTCATTGAGTATTTTGTCCTGTGAACCTAACCTATTCCACTGATCCACTACTCTATTTCTTATCCAGTACCAAATGGTTTTGGTGACCACTGCTTTATAATATAGTTTTAGATCTGGTGCAGCTAGGCCACCCTCATTTGCATTTTTTTCATTAATTCCCTTGAAATTCTTGACCTTTTGTTTTTCCAGATGAATTTTGTTGTTATTTTTTCTAGTTCAGTTAAATAATCTCTTGGGAGTTTGATTGGTATAGCACTAAATAGATAGATTAGTTTAGGTAGTATTGCCATCTTTATTATATTCGCTCGACCTATCCAAGAGCACTTGATGTTTTTCCAATTGTTTAGATCTGACTTAATTTGTGTGGAGAGTGTTTTGTAGTTTTGCTCATATAGATCCTGACTTTCCCTTGGCAGATATATTCCCAAATATTTTATACTATCGATAGTTATTTTGAATGGAATTTCTCTTTGTATCTCTTGCTGTTGCATTTTGTTGGTGATGTATAAAAATGCTGATGATTTATGTGGATTTATTTTGTATCCTGCAACTTTGCTAAAGTTGTGGATTAATTCTAATAGTTTTTTAGTTGATTCTCTAGGGTTCTTTAAGTAGACCATCATATCATCTGCAAAAAGTGATAATTTGGTTTCCTCATGACCTACTCTAATTCCTTTAATCTCTTTTTCTTGTCTTATTGCCAAGGCTAGCATTTCTAATACAATATTGAACAGTAATGGTGATAGTGGGCAACCTTGTTTCACCCCTGATCTTATTGGGAATGGTTCCAGTTTATCACCATTACATATGATGCTAGCTGATGGTTTTAAATAGATGCTACCGACTATTTTAAGTCCATTAATTCCTATACTCTCTAATGTTGTTAATAGGAATGGATGTTGGATTTTATCAAATGCTTTTTCTGCATCTATTGAGATTATCATATGGTTTTTGTTAGTTTGGTTATTAATATAGTCAATTATGTTAATAGTTTTCCTAATATTGAACCATCCCTGCATTCCTGGTATAAATCCTACTTGGTCATGGTGTATTATTCTAGGAATGATTTTCTGTAATCTCTTTGCTAATATTTTATTTAAGATTTTTGCATCAATATTCATTAAGGAGATTGGTCTATAATTTTCTTTCTTTGTTTTTGTTTTACCTGGTTTAGGTATCAGTACCATGTCTGTATCATAAAAAGAGTTTGGTAGGAGTCCTTCATTCCCTATTTTTTCGAATAGTTTATATAACATTGGAGTTAACTGTTTTTTAAATGTTTGGTAGAATTCACATGTAAATCCATCTGGTCCTGGGGATTTTTTCTTAGGGAGTTGATTAATGACTTTTTCTATTTCTTTTTCTGAAATGGGACTATTTAAGTAATTTATTTCCTCTTCTGTTAATCTGGGCAATCTATATTTTTGTAGATATTTCTGGCGAATGATTTAAATTGTATTTTAAATATAAACAAATGTTTTGATATGAAAACACACCTCAATTTTCTTTTATCTAACATGACTGACCACTTTTAGGCTCAAAAATAGTTCACGACAAGGTTCTGATAGACAATATCTAAACAAGACCCTCACCCTACTCTTTCTATGCCTTCACACTCCTTTATTCTGGGGACAGAAAATGCCCAACTTAGAAGCTTCATGTCCTAACTCAGTAGAAAATTTCAGAGCAAGAAAGGTGCTCAGAGAATATCTAATGCAACAGATGCCAAAAAAAGGAATTTTCTCAACAACACACTTCTTCTTGAAGACCCTCAAGGATAGGATCCCATTGCCATTCATTTTCAGAAAGCTCTAATTGTTACAAAGTGGCTTTTAAAGTGTTTTAAAAATTGTTTTTAATCTTATATCAAGCCTATATTTTCTACCTGTCAGTTTTCCCAATGCTACTGCCAAGACATGCTACCTTTTCAGATTTCTCTAACACCCAGGAGTATGAAGAGCTGAAGCCCATCTCTGTGTAGTCTGTCTCTGAAAATATCAGGTGCCATGATACATTACTAAACAGCATGATGATCTAGACCTTGTTATCCCCATAAGATTCTAGTTAAAATGTTAGTCTTCACAACTTAAGTGAAATTTTTATTTGATGTCAAGACTCAAGTGACATCTGGGATCATCTGTTCAGGTTTTGGATCAGCAGAGACATGGCAAAAGGCCTTTCTTTCCTTAGTCTTTCCTTTAGTCAAGGAAGAGAGGAAGAATTGAACAAAATTAATTCAGCAAACATTAAATACAGACCAGGCACCAGACATTCTGTGTTGTTGCTATTCAGTTCAACCAATCAGTAATGTCCAACTCCTTGTGACCCTGTATGGGGTTTTCTTGGCAAAGATACTAAAATGGTTTGCTATTTCCTTCTGCATTGGATTAAAGCAAGCAAAGATTGCATGACTCACTAGGATCACACATTTAGAACTCAGCTCTTCCCGACTTCAGCACCAGAGCTCTATCCACTGAACCTTCTAAGCTGCCTGCAAGCATTGTCCTGAACATACAATGTCAAGGAATGAAACAAAAGCACTGCTCTCTACTAAGTGACACACTTATATCTAAGGGCTTACCTGAAGAAGGAAGTGATGGACTCGAGATGAAGAATGACATACACATTTTTGGACATGGCCAATATGAGAATGTTTTACCTGACCAAGAAAGTCTGTTAAAAGAGTTTTAAATTTTGTTTTGTTTTCAAATATATATGAAGAAGATGAGATAGAAAAAAGTCTGTGAATTAAAAAATAAAACAATTTACAAGTACACACAGCATCTCCATCTCCATCTCCATCAAATTTCATGCTCAAAAATCTTTTTTTTTCTCCTCAGAAATAAACTAGTAAAGAAACATAGCATCTATGAGATAATACATGTAAAGTGGTTTGTAAATCTTAATTCACTATCTAAAATCAGTTGCTGCTAATTTTATTACCATGATCATGATGATTTGTCCTCTCACTCCATCCTCTAAAAGGAAAATGCAACATTTTATTTCCACTTTTTTTTCTTCTTTAGGAGAATTTTAATCTATATAGATCACTAAATTCAGGTTGCCCCTAGCAATGGTTTCTTATTTTGATTTCCTTTACAAACTGTCTCAGGAAGAAATGCTTTCAAGTTACAGGATTTCTTAGAAATGAACAGAAGATAAAGTGAAAAAAATAAATTAATAATCTAATTAGCTACCTGGCAGCAGGACAAGAACAGGATGGGAAATAACTACAATATAATAGCTATTGTTAGCCTATTAGCTAGATTCATAGTTTGCAAGGAATAAAAGTTAGCTGATGTGGAAACAAGGATTGTGATAAGAGCAAAATCCATCCCTTCTCCTTTACTAAAGCTACCTAGAGTGGGAAGATTTCCAGCAGTTAAAAGTAGTAAAACTTGAATTGTTTGAAAATTATTTGCCTATAGCACATATAATTGTTTAGCATTTCAGGAAGGGAGAAAAGAAGGAAGGGAGGGAGAGAATTTGGAACTCAAATTTTTTTTAAAGAATGTTAAAAATTGTTCCCACACATAATTGGGGGGAAATTAAATATTTTTCAAAAAATAATTTGCCTAATCAATGAATCATAGAATTTCAGAGTCAGGTAGGACCTTAGCAGCCCTACCTAATAGCATTCTGGTAAATGTTTAATGCCTAGTAAATCCTCCCACATAGATTGTTCTTCCATAGCTCCCTATATCTGCAGTCAGAAGACATGAGTCTGAATCTTGGCCCGACTCTATCCTATTTCCCAGTTACTTTAATACATGATGCTAAATAATGCTTATTAAATGACTTATTGATGAAAAAATAAAAATAATATGCTAGCTGAGATCTTCTCCAGTATCTGATCCCTTCCAGCTCAGATCCTTAGAAGTGACTCAACATTCTGTCTTCTCCAACACCAGCCTGAATGAAATGTAGAATGCTCCAGGGATTTTAGAGTGTTTCAATATACAATTCAGCACCTGTGGATGTGTTTGAATTCTTTGTAGGAAAAGTACGGCATAAATCCAAGGTGCTGCTGTGGCTGTTAATCACTGCCTCTTTTAGCTCTCCTGGGGTGCTGATCCTTCCCTTTATGTGCCATGTACCCACAAATATAAATTGTGGCTAATGAATCACTGTACTGTATAAAAGCATGACCTGTATGCACAGGCAGCTGGGGGAAACCATGTCTGCTGGAAATATCTCTCCCTTGTTTTTCTATCCAATAGTCTTGTTTAAGCTCTTCAAGGAAATCATGGAATTCTTACCAACAATACACACACACACATACACACATACACACACTTTAAAATACCCAATCTTTTCTTGGCAAATGCATTTTAATAAGGAAAGGTTTGCAATGAACTCTTTAATTTTTGCTTTAAAAGTCTGGGAAAAGGAATTACTCTGGCATTCACGCTTTTGGTGATCTCCAGGAAGGAGAATTAGTTTTGAACTGCGATAATTGCAGGCCCAGGGATATAATCATCCAGAGAACCACTTCTAACTTGCTTGCAAGCCCTATAAATTTTGTTTTACTGTTTCTAGTTCACTCAAAGTTGGCAAGATATTTAATAGTGCAGCTAAAATGGAAGTTAAATTTTGGGAGGATGGAATCAGGTAAACAGGTTTCTTTATATCATGCTTCTTTATTTTTCTTTTCTGAAAAGATATAAAGATTTGAAAAGGAGAGGCAAGAATGAAGGATCATGAGATGGAAAAGGCCTTAGAAATTACCTAGTAATTAACTCTCAAACTTCAGTCTTCAGACCTGGAACTCCTAATTGTACACCAGATGGATAATTTTGATTATATTAAGTTAAAAAGTTTCTGTACAAACAAAACAAATGCAGACAAGATTAGGAGGGAAGCATCAAATTGGGAAATTATCTTTACATTTAATGGTTCTGATAAAGGCCTCATTTCTAAAATATATAGAGAATTGTCTCATATATATAAGAATTCAAGCCACTCTTCAATAAATAAGAGGTCAAGGGATATGAACAGAAAATTTTCAGATGATGAAATTAAAACCATCTCTAGTCATATGAAAAGTTGTTCCAAATCGCTATTGATCAGAGAAATGCAAATTAAGAAAACTCTGAGGTACCACTACACACCTGTCAAATTGGCTAAAATGACAGGAAAAGATAACGATGAATGTTGGAGGGGATGTGGGAAAACTGGAACACTAATACATTGTTGGTGGAACTGTGAATGGATCCAGCCATTCTGGAGAGCAATTTGGTGCTATGCTCAAAAAGTTGTCAAACTGTGCATACCCTTTGACCCAGCAGTGTTTCTACTGGACCTATATCCCAAAGAGATCTTAGAGGAGGGAAAGGGCCCCACACGTGCAAGAATGTTTGTGGCAGCCCTTTTTGTAGTGGCTAGAAACTGGAAACTGAAGGGATGCCCATCAATTGGAGAGTAGCTGAATAAATTATGGTATATGAATGTTATGGAATATTATTGCTCTGTGAGAAACGACCAGCAGGACGATTTCAGAGAGGCCTGGAGAGACTTGCATGAACTGATGCTGAGTGAAACGAGCAGAACCAGGAGATCATCATACACAGCAACAACAGTATTACATGATGATCAATTGTGATGGACATGTCTCTCTGCAACAAAGAATTGTCTCAAACCAGTTCCAATTGTTCACTGAAGAAAACCATATACACCCAGAGAGAGGGGTATGAAATATGGACCACAACGTAACATTTTCATGATCTCTATTGACATTTGCTTGCATTGTGTTGCTTTTCTCTGATTCTTTTTTTTTCTTGTAGATAGGATTTTTCCTGCATAACTTCTCAAGCATTTCAACATTATTAACATGTAGGGGACTTCCTGCCATCTAGGGGAGGGGAGGGGACTGGGGGTAAAATTTGTAATGGAAAGCTTTGTAAAGATCAACGCTGGGGAACTACCCATACATATGTTATACAAATAAAAAGCTTTAATAAAAAAAAAAAAAACTTCAGTCTTCAACATCCATATGGATCAACCCTTATCTGTAGAAGTTTCCCTTAACATAACCTCTGGCAAAGCATTATCTAGCCTTCACTTGTAAGCTTCCAGTGAAGGGGAAGCAACAGCCTTCTTCATTTGTCTATATCACATTTGGATAATGCTAATTATGAGGAAATAATGGCTTTTGGTTTGGGTTTTATTTTCCCTTACATCAAACTCAAATTTGCATCTTTACAACTTTGGCCTAGTCTATTTAGTGTATTTAATATCAATCAACATTTATTTAATAAGTGCTTACTATGTTTGAGATTTTATGCATATAGACAAAAGGTTCTACTTTCCATCAAGGATCCTACATTCTATCATCCAAAGAGAAGAAATTAAATCCATCTTCCATGGAAGAACCCTTCAAATATCTGAAAATGATTATCATGTCCTCATACTGACTCAGCCTCCAAGTCTTCTCCTTCTCAGAGTAATGCCCCCAATTACTTCAATGGATCTTCAGATGGATGTTCTCAAGGGTTTGGACCATCCTGATCATTCTCCTCTAGATACTTCTCAAATATTGTCTTGAAAGAGAAACGTAATATTCCCAGGAGAGAACGCAATGGGAACAGCTTCTTTTCATGCAGCCCAAGATCCCATCATTAGCCATTTGGGCTACTCTACCAGAGTTGCCTCAAACTGAACTTCCAATCCACTAAACCCATTTTCAAATGAGCTGTTAACCAATTAGGCTTGGCCCACCTTGTACTTGCGAAGTTGATTATTTTGAACCCAAGTCTAATCAAATCTCATAGTATTTGATTCAATCCAGTGTTATGACTTATGGCAGCATTTCTCAAAGGGTGACTCAAGAGCCTTCAATATCTTTTCTGAGTGTTCATGAGGTCAAAACTATTTTATAATAACACAAAGATATTTTATTTTAAGATATAGTAAATATCAATATGTATAACCCACATAAACAAAAGCACTTTGGAGGTTATGTCCTTAAAAATTTTTAAAGACTGAAAGGATCCTGAGACCAAAAAATTATTTTATGGATTTTGACTCCAGGTTCTAACAAGTGGGCTACCCCCTCACCTTTATGCCAATGTGCAAAGATAATATACCCATTTGTGACAGATGTGGAAACTGAGACTAAGAGAGGCTAAGAATGATCAGAGTCAAATTCCAACAGCAGTAATTTGGTGTCCCTTTTGCCCATTCTCTCACTGAGATAAATACACTTCCTTTATTAATATTTAAGCAACAAACTGGTCTCAGGGTAGCATGAACTATGAAATTCAACAAGCTCTCCACCTGCTGAACATCATAAACTAAGAGAGCAAACAAAAGGAAACTCAACCCATCCCTGTCATGTCCAAGGCATTCAATAAGCTGCTGCTCAATGAACAAAATATGAAATCCTGAGGTGCCAAAAAAACTGTGTGTGTTTATTCATGGCTCTAATTGTGATTCCTTTATTAGGATCAACTTCCATTAAAATGCCACTTTCATGACTCCTGGTATTACAGAGGCGTGCTGGGAGACTCAGGAACTACGGAGATGTCACAAGAACTAACAAAGTTGAAGGACTTCCAAAAGCAATCAGTGGTGATCTGAGCATTTATTTTCTGAGAAACAGTTAAGAGAAATTGGTAGGAGTTTTCCACCAGAAAAAAATTCTAAGCCACAGCAAAACTCCAAGGACATTTCCTCAATTCATGCAGGGATCGTGTTCTACATTGGTGCAGGGATTACCCATATCCAGCATAACCTTAAACCATGAAGTAGTAGGACCTAACTCAACTATTATTGCTCCCTTTTATTGTTCATGGAGAAAAGATGGACCATTGTCAGACTATTAAATTATTAAATGGAGGGGAATTCTAATGAGTTCAGTGCTAAATAAGATTTTCAACCATTGTGAGGATGGGACACTTTTTTTTTAATTAAAGCTTTTTATTTGTATAACATATGTATGGGTAGTTCCCCAGCATTGATCTTTACAAAGCTTTCCATTACAAATTTAACCCCCAGTCCCCTCCCCTCCCATAGATGGCAGGAAGTCCACTACATGTTAATAATGTTGAAATGCTTGAGAAGATATGCAAGAAAAATCCTATCTACAAGAAAAAAAAAGAATCATAGAAAGGCAACACAATGCAAGCAAATGTCAATAGATATCATGAAAATGTTAGGTTGTGGTCCATATTTCATAGAGGATGGGACACTTTTAAGTGATTCATTTAATTTCATAGCCCTGTCATCATCACGATCATCACCAAAAGTGTAAGGTTTTGGCTAAAAATCAGTCTCTGTCCTCCAATGTTTCTCTTCTCTTGTTCATGTCCCACGTGGCTGTTAAATTGATATTAGTAAATGCAGGTCTGACCATGCTATTGCTCATGAAGCTTCAGTGGCTCCCTCTTTTCCTTATTTGGGGAGATTTCATTGGCTCTCCAAACAACTTTTATATATGTGAGTTTAATCAATTGATATTTACTATATTATTAATTAGAACACCTTACAATTATCAATAAAAGTTTATAATACATACCTCTAAAATAAAATGAACACTCCCCCAATTGCTATTTATACATCTTGACAGTGTGACTTCAATCTACCTTTCTAGATTGATTTCTTTTCTACCCTCCTTCCAAAGTCACTTATGTATTTTTTCTCTACACAATATTTCTCTGCCTTTGCACAAGCTGCCCCACTTTGCCTGGATCATGCTGTATCCTCACTTTTTCCTCAAAGAAGGCTTAGCTCTTTTCTTTTTTTAAAAAAAAATTTAAAATTTTTTTTAATTTGCAAAACATATGTATAGGTAATTCCTAAACATTAACCCTTAACAAAGCTTTCTGTTACAAATTTTCCCCTTACTCCCCACCCCTCCCTTAGATGGCAGGATATCCACTACATGATAATTATGTGAGAATAGTTAAGAAATCGAATATATGTATAGTTATTGCATCATTTTTTGTGTAGGAGAAATCGTTTCTACAAGAAAGAATAATAGGATAAAGGAAATACAATGTAAGCAAACCTCAATAGAGAACATAAAAATGTTATGTTGTGGTCCACATTTCACATCCCTCTCTCTGGGTGTATATGGCTCTCTTTACCGAACAACTGGAACTGGTTTGAAGCATTTCATTGTTGAAAAGAGTCATGTCCATTAGAACTGATCCTCATATAGTATTGTTGTTGCCGTGAATAATGATCTCCTGGTTCTGCTCACTTCACTCAGCATCAGTTCATGCAAGTCTCTCCAGGCCTCTCTGAAATCGTCCTGCTGGTCGTTTCTCACAGAACAATAATATTCCATGACATTCATATACCATAATTTATTCAGCCACTCTCCAATTGATGGGCATCCATTCAGTTTCCAGTTTCTAGCCACTACAAAAAGAGCTGCCACAAACATTCTTTGCACATGTGGGGCCCTTTTCTTCTTTTATGATTTCTTTGGGATATAATCCCAATAGAAACACTGCTGGGTCAAAGGGTATACACAGTTTGATAACTTTTTGAGCATAGCTCCAAATTGCTCTCCAGGATGGTTGGATCTGTTCACAGTTCCACCAACAATGCATCAGTGTCCCAGTCTTTCCACATCCCCTGCAACTTTCATCTTTATCTTTTCCTGTCATTTTAGCCAATCTGACAGGTGTGTAGTGGTACCTCAGAGTTTTCTTAATTTGCATTTCTCTGATCAATAGTGATTTGGAGCACCTTTTCATATGATTACAAATAGTTTTAATTTCATCATCTGAAAATTGTCTTTTCATATCCTTTGACCATTTATCAATTGAAGAGTGGCTTGAATTCTTATATATATGAGATAATTCTCTATATATCTTAGAGATGAGACCTTTATCAGAACCTTTAAATGTAAAGATGATTTCCCAATTTGATGCTTCCCTCCTAATCTTGTCTGCATTGGTTTTGTTAGTACAGAAACTTTTTAACTTAATATAATCAAAATTATCTATCTGGTGTTCAGTTAGGAGTTCCAGATCTTCCCTGGACATAAATTTATTCTATCTCCACAGATCTGAGAGGTAAACTATCCCATGTTCCTCTAATTTGGTTATAACATCACTCTTTATATCTAGATCATGAACCCATTTAGATCTTATCTTGGTGTGCAGTGTTAGGTGTGGATCCAGCCTTAATTTCTTCCACACTAGTTTCCAATTTTCCCAGCAGTTTTTGCCGAATAGTGAATATTTATCCCAAAAGCTGGGGTCTTTGGGTTTATCAAACACTAAATTGCTAACATTATTACCTAGCTTGTCCTGATATCCTATCCTATGCCACTGATCGACTGCTCTATTTCTCAGCCAGTACCAAATGGTTTTGATGACCGCTGCTTTATAATACAATTTTAGATCTGGTACAGCAAGGCCACCTTCATCTGTCTTTTTTTTCATTAATTCCCTTGAAATTCTTGACCTTTTGTTCTTCCAAATGAACTTTGCTACTATTTTTTCTAGATCTGTAAAATAATTTCTTGGGAGTTTGATTGGTATGGCACTAAATAAGTAAATTAATTTGGGTAGTATTGTCATTTTTATTATATTTGCTCGGCCTACCCATGAGCATTTAATGTTTTTCCAATTGATTAGGTCTGATTTTATTTGTGTGGAAAGTGTTTTGTAGTTTAGTTCGTATAGTTCCTGACTTTTCCTTGGCAGATAGATTCCCAAATATTTTATGCTATCATCCGTTATTCTGAATGGAATTTCTTTTTCTCTCTCTTGCTGATGAACTTTGTTGGTAATATATAAGAATGCTGATGATTTATGTGGATTAATTTTGAATTCTGCCCCTTTGCTAAAGTTGTGAATTGTTTCTAGTAGTTTTTTAGTTGAGTCTCTAGGGTTCTCTAAGTATACCATCATGTCATCTGCAAAGAGTGATAATTTGGTTTCTTCATAACCTACTCTAATTCCTTTTATCTCTTTTTCTTCTCTTATTGCCGAAGCTAACATTTCTAATACAATATTAAATAGTAATGGTGACAGTGGGCAGCCTTGTTTCACTCCTGATCTTATTGGTAATGGTTCTAGTTTGTCTCCATTACATATGATGCTTGCTGATGGTTTTAAATAGATTATACTGATCATTTTAAGGAAAAGCCCCTTTATTCCTATACTCTCTAGTGTTTTTAATAGGAAGGGGTCTTGGATTTTATCGAATGCTTTTTCTGCATCTATGGAGATAATCATATGGTTTTTGTTAGTTTGGTTATTAATATAATTGATTATGCTGATAGTTTTCCTGATATTGAACCAGCCCTGCATTCCTGGTATAAATCCTACTTGGTCAAGATGTATTATCCTGGAGATAACTTTCTGTAATCTTGTTGCTAAAATCTTATTTAAAATTTTTGCATCAATATTCATTAGGGAAATGGGTCTATAGTTTTCTTTCTCTGTTTTCACCCTACTCTTTCTCTGTTTTCACCCTACAAGACTTAGCTCTTTTCAAAGCTGAGTTCAAGTACCAACTTTTATGGAGGGGCTTTTTCAGATCTTCCTAACTGCTAGAACTCTTCTTTCTACCCCAAATTATTGTATACTTACTTTATCTGAATGGGATATCTGCTTATCTGTGGACATGTGGTTTTCCCCCATTGGAATGTAATAACATTATTTTTCTTATGTCATAGTATGCTCAAAGATAATGTTTGGCCCACAAGAGCTTAATAAATGTCTGTTGATGAGACAAATTGAATTGTCCAGACCTACAATTCCATTTGTACAGGGAACTTCCTAGTGGAAACTCTCTTCATGGATACTGATTTGGAACTTATTCAAAACTAATCACCTGAGAGAGTTGCCAATTGAGAATATAAGTGATTTCCCTAAAGGTCAAAGGACCCAGTATGTAGAAGAAGTAAAACTTGAAGCCAGTTCTTAGATGGTGCCAGAAGAACTGGAGTCAAAGACTTAAGTTCAAATCTAATCTCAAACGTTTATTAGCTGTGTGACCGTGGACAAGTCACTTAATCACGTTTGCCACAATTTCCTTATCTGTAAAATGAGTTGGAGAAGGAACTCGTAAACTTATCTAGAACCTTTACCAAGAAAGCCCTCATTGGGTCACAGAGAGTCAGACAAGACTGAAATGATTTAAAAGGAGAAGAAGAAAAAAATTCTTCCATCCGAAAAACAGCAAAGATAATGATATTCCTTGATAATGTTTATTAGACATTTTAAAAAAAGAAAGGATTCAGAAGGAATATGTAGATCAATGAGATAATATGCATAAAGATGGACTTCTAAGTTGGCATGTACTATTTTAGTCCTGGTGAATAGCAAATGCGTTGTTAAAATAGCAGCAGAATAACACCATGCCCAAGAAAGTGGGCCCATCTTCTATTCTCTAAAGAAATATGGTCCCAGGCCTCCTAGCATTACCTGGCCTAGATGCTAATTTCATGGGATAGCGGATAAATGTTTGCCAGGTAAAATTCTGCCAACAAACTTATAAGCTGGGTTAGGGGTATTTTAGGATAACAGTTTTATGCTCTGGAAACTCAGCTTTTCTGCATCTTCTAAGCTGATTTACCTTCCCTTTTTAACATATAGATGTGAAGATCACACACAATTATGTATAAAATGAATCCACAGTAACTTAGGGGCAAAGGAGACACTGTCCATTGGGGAAGACAGGAAAGGATTCATTGAAAAGACAGATTTAAACTGAATTTTAGACAAAATAAGGAATTCCGGGTAGCAGAGATAAGAAATGAGAACATCTTAGGGATGAGAGACAATGACAAAAAGACAGATGATAGGCTGCCATGTGGGTAAGGAAGAACAAAAAAGGCTCCTTTGTCTAGACCACAGAGTGATATCTAATGTGGTTTGAAAGTCAGATTAGGCTCAACTTTTGAAAGGCTCTTAAAAGCCAAGCAGAAAAGATTCTTGTTGATCTAAAAGATAAACAGGAACCATCATTCATTCATTCACCCAATAAACATTAATTAAATGCCTACTGTTTTATGACTACTATTATTTATTTATTACTACTATGTATTATTACTTTTTATTATTTATTATATTTAAATTTAGTTAAAATAATGTTTATTATTTTATTATTATTACTATTTTTATTGCCTTCTGTACTTATTAAATGGTACTGTGCTAAACACTGGGGATACAAAAAGAATCAAAAGATAGAACTGACCTCAAAGAGCTTACAATCTAATAGGAGAGACTAGAGTTTATTTAATAGGGGAGTAACCCTTTCAGATTTGTTCTTTAGGAAAATCATTCTAGCAACTATATGGAATGAAAGGAAATAAACTTGAGACAGGGAAACAAATGAATAGAATCTTGCAATTATCCAGGCAAGACAGGATGAAGGCATGAACTACATGTGAGTAGAGAGAAGGGGATGGGCATTATGGGAGGAGAGGGAAAGGGATGCACTAAGGAAAATTATCAAAGTAGCGAACATGAGGGATTGAGGGGATGGCGTTAGAAATGTTTGGAAAAGGGGCGAGTAGGTTTTATTCCAGATATGTTGATGAGATGTCTATGAGATACAGAATTTGAAATATCCAGTGGGAAGTTGGGAGATGTGAAAGCAGAGATCAGGAAAGAGACCAAGAGTCATCTGAATTAAGATGAGAATTAAGTTTATGGAAGCTAATGAGGTCACCAAATGATAAAGTATTAGAGATACAGGGAGAGAGAGGGTTCAGGACAGAATTTTGAGCTATCCCCACAGTTACTTGTAAATTGGTTACATATTTATTTAGTAAAGTCAGGTATACCAGAAACCAAAAAGTAATGATTTTTCAAAAGATAAGTGTTTCCCTATCCTGTTCAATTTTAATGTAAGTTTCTTTCAGTGACTGTGATCGATTGAGGTGGCAGAAATTCCAGATGAGCAAGTAGAAGAGGCTTTCTCTAGTGAAAAAGATCTCTGTGTAGTCAATTTAGTGGCACTGTGGGAAATAAATAAGCAGATATGTGGGAATGGAACCAGTTCGAAGCAGGGGGTATATGTGAAGGTGTAATATACAAACTACTGTTTACACATTCAAATCAGTTGGTGGCAGAGAAAAAATCATCACTTAAGGATAATTCCTTGATAGTCTTCTATTCTGGAGAATCACCAAGACCCTGATGCATTACACATGAAGTTTAGGAAGAGGGAGGGAGACACCACGGATGCTATGCTAGTCTTGAGATCAGTAAGGTCTGTGTACAAATGCTGCTTCTGATTTTTATGAGTTATAGGACCCTGGAAAAGTGACCATATTCTCTGAGCTTTAGACAACTGCCTAGACTTCCAGATGAAGGCAGAGATGAGGGGAACTTAGTCTTTATTTGGCAATATGGCAAAACCTATGGATCCCTTCTCAGATTAATGTGTGTAAATGCACAAAATTATAGGATTACCAAGGAAAACAATAATATTAAACTAATTATCTAAATAGCTTTATCTATATGTATTGACATTTCTTTCTATGTATAAACTAGCATTTTGATAGCATTGTAAGGTTTGGAAAGCATTTAACAAATAGTGTCTTATTTTATTTTAGTCCAGCATCTGGCACATAGTAGATGCTTAATGTTTATTGATCTTGTAAACTCTAGGAAGTAGATAATGATATTATCTCCATTTTAAAGATTAGTAAATTGAGGCAGACCACTTATATAAGAGGTTCAGGCCAAGGACCACAAGCGACTAAAAAAAGCTCACATATATATCATTTTAATATTTATAAGGTACCTTACACATATGACTTCATTTTATCCCACAGCTCTTTCTTCATTTTATAGATGAGAACATTAAGGATGAAAGAAGTTAAGTCCTAGTCACACAATTTGTGTCTTGGGCAGAATTTGCACTGCGGTCTTTCTCTTCACGTTTGCCTCAGGACCTTTCCCTACCCATTTAAGGATTTTTACTGATCCTATGTTTTTACAAGTGGTGTTTATAATACAGAGAGTTTTAAAAAGATAAGGAAGCCAGAACGGTTCAAACCATGACATATTTCCAATATGTCTCTTTCTTCCTTCCTTCCTTTTCCTTCCTTCCTTTTTTCTTTCTTCTTTCATTCTTTGCCTTCACTTTCTCCTTTCTTTTCCTCTCTCCCTCTTTCCTTCCTTCCCTCCCTTTTTCTTTTTTCTCCTTTCCTTCTTCCCCATCTCACTTTCTCCCTCTTTATATCCCTTCTTTTCCTCCCACCCTCTCTTCTTTCCTTCCTTTTTTCCTGCAAGTTAAATCTGCCCATCTGGCCCAACCTGAAAATACAGCAACCACTCACAGACCTGATGCCATTACTGACCAGCACTGGGGATTGCACTTGCTCCACCTGGCTTATTGCCCACTCCCAGAGGCTCCCATTAGTGGTTGCTGCATTTAGTGTGGGCACCCAACCACTTGCCTGAGCTCCAGCAATTCAGCAACCTCAGCCTTCCTGGCAGTGGGCATTATAAGTGTGCACCACCGTGCCTGATCTGACTGATAACTCTTAAGTCCACTTTTTCCCAGTGTCCGGAAGCTATGTCAGGAGGTGGACAAGACAAGGTGGTGAAGTAGAAAGAATAATGATGTGTGAGAAGGGTCTGTGACCCTTCAGATTTAATTTACCCATGTCCTAGTTTCCTCATCTATAAAAGAAAGGTGAGGTGGGAGAAGCAGTGTGATATAATCTCTTCCGTAACTTTTACTCACACAGTGACCTTGAATTCATCCTTTAGGTACAGGGAAGTTGCTACCTGCCTGGCTGGAGAGTGTTTCCACTCTGGGAGTTACCCACACTAAAAGGATTGAGTTGGAAGAGACTTTGCAGGACATCAAGCCCAATCTTTGCCTAAGACATTGTGATATAACCAAAGTCACAGCTAGATTAAGCATTGCAAGTAGGATTTTAACCCACGCCCTCTAATTCTAGAGACAATACCCACTCTTCTCTGTCACTGGCACATTCTGAATTCACCCCAAAAAATGGATTAGTGGGATACCTACCTGAGGATACCACATTTTAAAATCTATTCAAAGGTTATTATCCCCATTTTATAGTTAAGAAAACTAAGGCCAAGTGAGTGACCTGCCTAGGGTCTGACAGTAGTAAGTATTTGAGGGTGGATTTAGACTCAGGTCCTTCTGACTCCAAGTTCAGTGCTCTGTCCACTCTGCTACCAGCTGGTATACAATCTAACCCATTCGTTTTACAGGGAAGTAAACTGAGGCTTGTGTAGTATAAGTGACTAAGTCAAGTTCACTTAGATAATAAACATCTGATGTAGGATTTGAACCCAGACTTCAGGCTAGAGAGTCAATGGTCTTCCCCTGCTATCAGAACCTAAATTTGTCTTAAGATACTCAGCATGCTGATGCTTTTAGGTATATATTTACACTGCAACTATCCTGTGCTCAGTACATTAGCCAATGTGTTAAAGCCACCATCCCTTCTCTTGTTCTCACCCTGTCTTCTTCCGTCTCTTCACTCCTTCTGCCTTGTGGTAGGAGAAGCGGAAGGCTGGAGGTGCCAGGCTGCCGTGTTTGAGAGCTTCCTCCTCTCCCTAGGGGATGTCACTCACCTAAATCTAGTCCTTCCTTACTATCCACAGAGCCACCTGGCCATCCATCAAATACCGATTGTTGGCTTGGCCCTTTCAGCCAATGCATCTTTCCTTTTCTCTTTCATCCGGTTCTGTGGTTGGTGACTGGCATCCCGCTACTCAAACTTTTGTTTTAATTAAGCTGGTGCTACCAAGCACAGCCTGAATTTTGCTCTTCATGGCATTTTCCCACAAGGAAAGAAAAAAGGACAAGTATAACAAAGGAACCTTCTCTTCTGCCACAAAAGAACTTACAATCCCTGGATGTGGTTGCTCGCTCTCTAGATAAAAATGGTTCCTCTTCTACATGCTAGGAATCAAGAATCATAACAGCAAAGACTTTAGTTTAAGAGAATTACCTGAAAGTCTCCTCTGCTCTAAATCTATGTTCCTATTAATGTTATATTCCCTCCATGTGCCTCAGTTTCCTTCTTTGTACATGAGGTACAGAGTCTATAGCTCTGTTGATGAAAGACTCAAATTTTCTAAGCCTTCTTTCCCTCATCTATTAAAAAAAAAGATTGGCTCAGATAGGTTCTGAGATCTGAGATCCCTTTCAGCTTATTCTGTAAGGTCACCTCATTCAACCCCTTTCTTTTACAGTTGAGAAAGCCAAGGTCCAGAGAGGCTGGGTAATATATCCAACATCACATAGCTAGTGAGCAGGCAGATTTAGAATTGTAACTGTTTCCCATTCTGTTGGTACTGTAACTCATATTGCCTATTTCCACATTTATTAAATACACTCTATGTACCAAGTATTGTGTTAGATGCTGGGGAAGCAAAAAAAAATTGGAAAGAGTTGCTGGCCCCAGAAAGCTTACAGTCCATCAGAGTAGAGAGTACATACAAACATAAGTATATTATTAAATTATATATATATATATATATATATATATATATATAAATCTACTTTGGAGATGGTCTGAAGCTTATAGTCCATCAGGGTAGGTGATATTTATATATATATATATGCATATATATATTTAAGTATATTACTAAATGATTATATATAAATCTACTTTGGAAATGGTCTGAACCTGAAATTTCATTCTAATGTGGAAATCTGGCAAATAATTTGGAACTTATCTCATCTATTTGAGGCACAAAGGATAAAGTGAATTGTTAGTGTCAGAAGTCAGGAAGAATCATATTTTCTTAGTTCAAATCTGGCCACAGATACTGACTAGCCATGTGTCCCTGAACAAGTCACTTTATCATGATTGCCTCAATTTCCTCATCTATAAAATGAGTTGGAAAGGAAATGATCAGCCACTTTGCTGAGGAAAACCCAAATGGGGTCCTGAAGAGCCTGACATGACTGGAAAACAACTGAACAGCAATAACCACAAAGAAATGAGCATATTTAGGTTTCCAAGAGAAATCACAGAAGGGCTGACATAACTTCCATAAGCAATGAGCTATACTTTAAAAATCAAATCAAAGGATCTTAGATTTGGAGCTAGAGAAGAACTGAGAGGTTATTTAATCCACACTTTGCACCGTGGATTTCATTTTACAGATGAGGAGACTGAGACCTACAGGGTGATGTGCCTTGGTTATGGTCACCCAGGGGTAAGTGGCAGATCTGGGATTTGATCCCAGTCCTTTTAAGTCAAAGTTCACTCTGTTTAATCTGCATAAAAGGACAAGGCTTTATTCTGAAGGCAAAATATGCTGATGTTCCCTAGTGAATTTCAGAAGCTCATTTCAATTTTAAAATAAAATAAATTTCATTCTCTTTTAAACTGGACTTCAAAATACAGTGACAGCTCTGCCTTGCTGCTACCAATTTTGATCTTCTTGATATTAAAATGTATCAAAATGTTAGCAATAAGAGGCTTCATTTATAATATCTGGACTATTTTAGTATTTAATTATAATACACATTTCAATAACAAGCTCTATGTATGTCTCCCTACAAATGGAAACTATGAATTCTGACATTTCTGGCTTTTACTGTTAATTAAAAGGTGAAAGGCCCTTTACCAGAGAATCTGCAATCCAGCTAACCAAAGGAGAATCATCAGTGTCTAGTTATTGGGAACATTTTGAAACAAGTTTTAATAAGCAAGGATGCAGAGATGGAGCAAAATGTTCTGTTAGCTCTGCTCTGAAGTCGGCAATCCTGAAAAGTTACCATTTCCCAGGCCTTCTAGGCATCTGTCCAATTTTTCTTCTTATAGCAGATGCTGGAGAAAAGAAATGCTGTCAGAGACATCCATTTCTATAATGTTGAGAGATACAGCACATCAACAAGACCTTGTCTTTACAGGATCTCACTTCAAGGAGCAAAATGTGTTCTCCAGATGTCCTTATTTATCCCAGTACTAAATCCTCACACCTGGGAGGGAAAGAGGTGGAAGTAAATGAGAAAGCTACAGCACAGAGCAAGTTAGTGGTGTGTGGGACAGAGAAGGGTGTGATCAATTCATCATCAGGTCCTGAGTTCTGATCTGTGTTTTTCTACTGAGGCAGCTAGGTGACATATGCATAGTAAAGAATGGGGTTGCAGTCAAGAAGCTTTGTGTTCAAATCCTATCTCAGAACCTCGCTAGTTTTGTGACTGCAAAATTCACTTTTCTCTACCTCAGTTTCTTCATCTCTAAAATGGGGATACTAATAATACATTCCTCATAAGGTCATTGTGAAGAGCAAATAAGATAATTTATGTAGAGCACTTTGCAAATCTTAAAGTGATTTATATATATATATATATATCATATTCATATATTAAATATAAAATATACAAATGTGTGTCTAAGTTATTATTAGCTCTTTGTAAAATATCATATAAACGAACAATATTATTACTACTTACAAAATATATGACCTTTATTCCAGCTCAGATATAATGAATCGTCCTATATCTCAGAACCTTACCAGTTTTGTGACTCTGCATAAGTCACTTGATTTCTCTACCTTGGTTTCTTCATCTATAAAATGGGGATACTAATAGTACATTCCTCAGAAGGTCATTGTGAGGAGCACATAAGATAATTTATGTAGAGCATTTTGCAAATCTTAAAGTGATTTCATGCATAACATATGATATTCATGTATTCAAATATAAAATGTTTATTTATGCATGATCTATGTAATATATTCAATATATAGTATTCATTCATGCATAATAAATATACTATTTGCATGCTATATACATGCACATACATACATAATGTGTATATATACACATACATGTGCATATAAGTTATTACGGGCTCTTTGTAAAATACCATATGAATGAACACCATTATTGCCACTTATAAAATGTGTGACCTTTATTCCAGCTCTAATATTCCAAGAGCCTTCCTCCATCTGTCTATTAGCTCTTGCTCAGCTCTGCTGCTCCCCATTTATTTGAATCTATGCCCCCTTCGAGGTCCACCTGAAGCCTCATCTCCTGTGTGAAGTCCCCCTCCTCTGTTGATTCTCAGTTTCCTTTTATCTATTAAAAAAAAGATATGGTAACATCTGGCTGTCAACTTCTTGCAGCTGTGACAATAGATGAGACAAGACATAAAAAGGTTTTTGTAAGCATGACATCGCCAAGAGACGGGAACTGGAGAGGAGCTGGAAGAGAGCTGGCCTTTTGCTCTTCCAGATGCAACCTGCTTGTCAGAGATGCTCCAGGGGTTGGCCATTTCCTTTTCTAGCTCTTTTTACAAATAAGGAAACTGAGGCACACAAGGTGAAGTGACTTGCCGAGGATCACACAGCTAATGAGTATCTGAGGACACATTTGAACTTCCTGATTACATGTGCAGAGCTCCATCCTCTGTGCTGCTAGCAGCTCTTAAGCTGACAGTATGGATCACAAGGCACTATTAAGGGAGAGTGTAGGGGTGGGAGGTAAAAGATATAACCCCAGAAGACTGGAAAAGTAGGAGGAAGATTATGGAGGGCTTTATACCCCAGAGAAAGGATTTTATATTTTATCTAGCTTTGAAGTTCAATAATTAAAAGAAGGACATAGTCAATCCTGACCTTTAGGAAGAATACTTGGATAGCTGAATGGAAGACAGATGGGAATGGGGAAGGACTTGGGGCAAGGAGAGCCACAAGATGCTACTACAATAGTCCAGGTGGAAGGTGATAAGGGTCTGCATCAGGGTGGGGGACATGTCAGAGAAGAGTAGGGGGGACATTCAAGAAACAACAAATTGTACATACACAAGAGAGACGATGAGTGAGAAGTCAAGTAAAACACCTAAGGAGGAGTGTGGGTACCTGGGAGGATGCTGGTGTCCCCAGTAGTAACATGGAAAATAAAGAGAAAGATAATGGGTTGTTTTGGACTTGTTAAATTTAAGGTGTCTATGGAGCATTGAGTTTGAGACAGCCATAGACAGTTAAAGATACAAGTGTACAGTTCAGCAGAGAGATTGGGGCAAGAAGAATAGATCTGGGAATCAAGTGCATAAAAATGGTAATTAAACCCATCACCAAGTGAAGTACAGAGGGAGAAGATCCTGGACAGAACCCTGAGGGGAAAAGTGGAGGAAGAGAGAGAGAGAGACAGAGAGACAAAGAGACAGAGACAGAGAGAGACAGAGAGAGAATGACATAGAAGACGAGAGACACAGAGAGAGACATCGATACAGAGACATCGACACACAGAGACAGACATCGACACAGAGAGACAGAGAGAAACAGAGAGACACACACAGAGAGACACAAAGAGAGTGACACAGACAGAGAGAAAAGGGGGTCACAGAAGGTGGATCCCAAAAAAACAGAGAGAAGGGAGTATCAAGGAGGAAAGAGTGATCAACAGTGTCAAAGGCTGCAGAAAAGATAGATGAGGACTGAAAAAAGGCCATTAGAGCTGGCAATTAAGAGATTGTTAGTAATTCTGGAGCAGTTGTGGTTGAATGATGAAACTGGAAGAAAGCCTAAAAAGAGTTAAGAAGAAATTCCCAGGAAATTCAAAACCAAAGGTTCAAGAATTCCCCTTCTTTTTCCCATAATCCAAGCTACAATCCTCTTCATCCTTCACTTCAGACATTGTGAGAAGAGAGAAGAGAAAGGGAAAAGAAAATATATGAAAGGAGAAAAGCATAAGAGGAGAGTGGGAATGGTTCTAGATCTGCTCAAAAGTTAAGGTGGGAAAAGGTGCTTAAAACTGGTCTAAGAAAATCTACATTATAAACTCAACCACAAGTTTCAAGAAAACGATCCAAACTGAACAAAGAATGATGGTATTAAGGCTGTCGGTTTCTCTACCATGAAAATTGCTCCGCCGTCTCCAACAACCTAGCTGAAGATATTAAACACCCATGTTCTACAATTAGGTAAAATTTCAACAATTTTATGAACACAAGATCTGTTTAGTTTGTTGGAAATAGACTCAAGGTGACACTCAAGATTTGTGTAATGGCCCATTACCAACAAATGGAGCTAAAATCCACTTCTTAAGGATAAGAGCATAAATAAGGGCTGATGTGAATAATCCACAGAGGAAATATACAGTTTGGTGGAGAAATAAAATTTCTTTTTTAAAAATTATTTGACTTGAGGAAAATTGACTGCAGCTTTAAATAAATGAACACAACTCTATTTGCTCTCTTCACTTGGAGTTATTTGGTAGAAATTCAACAAAACTGAAGCTTTTGTTAACACATGAAGTCAGAAGCCAATCAAGAATGGTCATTTACACCATGATTTCTCCAAGTCATTCATCTTTTCAGAAAGAAATTTGGAAAGAGGAACTGAATCTTTCTCTAATCTGTCTCCTGTATTTTTACTTCCCATTTACACAACACATATATATTTGTACATATTGTCTCTCCCTCACTAGAATGGGAGCTCCCTGAGTTCAACTTGACCTTGAGATGTAATTGTCTGTTTTAAAGCTCAAATAAAGGATATTTTCCCATGCCACTTATGTCAGACAAAGGGCAATGCACTGAAAGGCAAAGGTTGAATTCTGTTTTTGGAACTTACAGCTGTATATTAAGTCAGAGAATCTCCCTGCTGAGAGCCTCTGTTTCCTCATCTGCAAACTGGATTCGGATGGCATCCCTTTCTAGCTCTAAAATAATAATTGGTAAGATCCCTGAACAATGAAGACTTCCCTAACTCTTATCTACTAAGTCAAAGATGGTTTGTAATCTTCAATGGCAGAACAAGTTCCCATTCCAGGATTTTCCACTTCCTAAAGAAATCACATTTCCTTTGGGTTTCATTTGGAAGTTGTGGTGGCAATGGGTACAAACCAGATTAGAAAAGTTTTACAAATTTACCCACTGTCATAAGTTAAAAATACATAGCAGATATATAGCTTTCATTTGAGGATGTAAAATATTGAATTATCGGTATTGTATATTTAATATATTAATATCAAATGATGTTTCTTTTTCTACTGTCATTGTTCCTAAAAATCATCTGTCATAGTAAACGCAAGTCTCTAAGTAAGATGATACCACCAAAATGATAACAGGTTTGAATTATAACTAGACCTATGGAAGATTGTTGTTCTGTATTTTATTGCTTTTGATGTTTCTTTAGTAATCATCTTTCTAGCCTGTCTAAACAATTCTCTGTGCACTGACATTCACAATAACGTGTTTTCATCACCAAGTTAGGCCCTGTCATTAGATTTAGCAAAAGGCTGCATTTTGCCATCTCCAACCATTTTTCATACCTCACTGCTTTGTTGGGACAGAAATGCAATGATTTTTACATCTGTCATCTTAAGTTATATTTACTTCAATACAAGCATTAATAACAGATTACTGGAAATCTGTAGAGAGCTGATGAATTAGTTCTATCCCCCATTATCCAAGACTCGTGGTTAGGAAGGCGTCTCCAAATCTGTTTTCAAGATGAAGGATGTCATTGTGACATACGACTTAATCTTCTGAAGCATAAAACCCAATATTCACTCATTATTTTATTAAAGTCTATATATGCATGTGTTATATTTCATATATTATTATTTATTTGATTATTAGACCCAAGGTGGTGGTGGGGAGAGTGTATTAGGGTTAGAATCAGAACTCAAGTTTGATTTTTGTTTCTGACAACAGAATCCTGACTCTGGGGTCCAAGGACCTGGATTCAAATCCTGACTCACACACTCTTACCCATATGTCCTTGATCATGTTGTATAACCCCTTTTGGCTTCAGTTTTCTCACCTATAAAATGAGGGAATTAGACCAGCTGGATTGATGTCCTTTGGAATACCATCTGAAATCCTGGATCCTAGCTCATGGTGACACTGAGCAAGTAAGTCACTTAACCATGATATGCTATGAGCATGTCTGGAGGATTTATTTTACCAAATCCCAGATGAACTACCATCTGCAACAATAAAGAGAGTGTCTACACTGGGACTTTCTCACACTGCTGAAATTTCATATCTTCTGTGTATACCTTTCCAACTAAGGGCTTATATATAGTATCAGGTTCACGGACAGAAAAAAAAAATCTATCAAACAAATTTTTGTCATTCTTTGTTCCCCAGCAAAGTCATTAAGCTTTCATATTCATCCACAACCATATCTGTTTACTGTTCCTATAGGAAAGCAGCTCTTGCTCAAAGAACTAAAAAAAAATAGTAGTGAGCTATTAAATTAGCCATGTGAATGAGCTTCTAGTTTACAGTTCTAGAAAATCTGTTTTTTGAAAATCTGATCCTCAAATAAATTAAACAACTAGACAAACATTTAATATGTGTACAAGGTGCTATCCTGGAGCCTTACTGAAATATATACATATTCTACTGATAATGCAATGGGCAAATATACCAGTAACTATGGTGAGAGATCCAAAGGGTTATTATGAACTTGAAAAGGACAGGACATCAGCAATTGCTGTGAACTTGGGAGCATAAGGAAAGCTTCATGGATGAAGTGGGACCTGAACTAGGCTTCATACAGGGCTCTCCTGACTACAGCAGGTATCAAAATTGTTTAATGAGTTCAATTAATTTATCTTTAGATATATTTATCATTCACTATTTTGGATTATTGCTCTTTGTGCATCATATACCTCCCTCATTAGGTGGGAACTTACTTGAGGGGGGAATACTGAGCCTTATTTCTCTTTGTGTTCCCCCAATCCCAGGCTATAACACCATGCTGTGTGATGGTAAACTCTTCTTAAATACCAATTGAATTAAGTATTTCCTCAACATTTTCCAAGGTCGGGGCTTTAAGGATTGACTCCATATTACTCTGCCCCATGTATTGCTATGTTCTGACAAACTGGCCAAGGTGCCATCATCTGGATGAAACATTCATATATTTGTATAGACTGTCTCCCATAACTGAAAAGCTTTCCCTCCTTAATTCTGCCTCTTGGACATCTTATTTCCTCCTTCCAGGATCAGCTCAAATACTACTTGCTATAAGAGTCCTTTCCTCATTGTCCCCATTATCATCAGTAGTGTTTTTTTCTTTCCTTTTTTTCTCTATTATTAGCCTAATTTTTAAAAAAGAATTTTATTTCTCTCTCACTTCCTCTCAATGGAAAATGAAAAGAAAACAATCAAAACCATTTTAATATATATCTTCTCCAGAAAAACAAATCCCAATATTGGCTGTGTGGCAAAAATACACATCTCACTCTACACTGTGTGTCTATCACCCCTCTATCATTTGTCCCCTGGAGTTCTGGTTAGTCATTTCACAAACCAGAGTGATAATTTTGTAATTATTATCTGGGTGCTTCCTCTTCCCATCTCCACCCAAAAATAAGATGTAAATTCCTTGAGTTGGGGGCTATATTGATTTTTTTCTTTGTTTTCTGGGAAGCTAGAATAGTGACACATAGTAGGGCTACCTAGTTAAATGAGTTGAATATTGTTCCTCACCCTTCATCCTTCAGAGAATATATGTTCTTTGTAGGTATCAATTATCTCATTTTTGCCTTGGTATTCTCCAGTATCTAGCACATGAAGTAGATATTTAATAAATGCTTGCTGGATAGGATGCTGTTTTTTCTTTTTCAGTGCAATATATAAGCTCCTAGAGTCTTTGTGTCCAAACTGCTCGATGCAATTAGTCAAGCAGGCAATAAGCATTTATTAAATGCCTACTATGTGTTAGGCACTATGTTAAGCACTAGGGTTTGGAAGAAAGATAAAAGACAATACTTGACCTCAACTAACTGACAATTGAATGAGGGAGACAATATGCAAACTATATATGAACAAGTTCCAGAGAAGATAAATGAAAATAATCAATAGAGGGAAGGCCACTAGAATTATGAGGGAATGGCACAGCACACAGTAGGACCACCATAAATTACTGCTGATGAATTGAAGGACTGAGGAAAGGACAAATCATGTCCATGAGGAGAAAGGGAAGGAGAAGTGATGGATGGGCTTCTAGTCTCTGAAATCTTCTCCCATCTCCTGGTGCCATTTTTAGAGGTCACTCCCCTTTGCACTTTCAGAGTCATGTTCTCATTCCCAAGCAACCAAAGAACATCCAGAATGTGTCATTCTCAAAACACAGGAAGAAAAAAAAGGCATTTACAACTAAATGATTAAAAGGGGGATAAGGGACAGGGCTAGAAAGATAAAACATCAAACTGAAAGAAGCCTTTTGATGCTTCTTCAATAGAGACAGTGGGATGTGCTGTCCAGTAGAGTCTAATAATGGGAGGACGAAGCACTGGGTTTACTCTGTCACAAATGAGAGCTTCAAAGTCGAGTGTGAACAGGGCCCACCTCCCAACCAATACAGTATAAATCTAATGTGGGCAGCTTTATGAGGGAAAGACATTATCTTTTCTCACACTCCAATTTTATTCACATAAGAAATGCTGCCCATATTGGCAATTAACTTTAAAGATTAATTAAATCCAATTGAAAGTTCAGTTGCTTCCATGGAGCACTGTGATATCGTGCAAAAGGCCTAACATACCGTGGGCGCTTAGCAAATGTTAAATAATAATTACTACAATAATAAAACTAATTTTTGACTATTTTATTTTTTTTGGCATAAAACTGGCAGTTAATCTCCTAAGTAAATTAATTCCATATTCTGACACTGCCATTCAACATTTTACCTATTCTTATCCTTAATTCTGCCTTAGGCTTTAAAGCTCACTCAAAAATATGAAACAGTAGTCACCATCATCATCATCCCTAACAAGGAGCCTGGTAAAAAAGATTGAACACCAGATGTGGAGCCAGAAAGACTTAACTGTGTGTACGTGGAGCAGTCCCTTAACCACTCTGGACTTTGGACTATAAAATAGGAATAATTCCTCAACTATAAAATGGGAATAATAGAATCTACTTCATAAGGCTGATTGATGAAGCAATATGCATAAAGCACTTTTCCTATCTTAAAGTACTCTATAAATGCCAACTATATTTATCACCCATGGCATTTTTACGATGCTTTAAAGAAAGTATGCAAAAGCCTTGTACATCATTTCATCTGAAACCCACAACAATCCTATGAGGTAGGTGCTATTATTATTACCCCCATTTTATTGAGAAGGACATAGATTCAGAGACATGAAGTAATTTGTTCATAGTCACACAGCTAATATGGCTCCCAAGCCTATGGCACAAATAACAGAAATTTAGGTAGAAACTTGGAGTTTTCAAATTTTTTTTAAAGACAATAATTGCGTGAGACAACCCCCCCAACACACACACATACCCTTTTTCAGGGGAATATATCTGGATGTTTTACTATCTATGGTGTGTGGAGTGCCCAGTGAGGAAATTTTGTCAACCAATGGAGATCTGAAACTTAGTCTATCAGAGCAACCTGGGACACCAAGACGTATCCCAAGAAGAACTGGTTGTTAAACATTTATCATAACACTTCTGCTTCCCTCCAAAACTGGTTTGTATTTAACTACTTTGTATATATTTGTATTATTAACTTTATATTTAAACTCTATGTATTTTGTTGTGTACTTGTCTCACCAAACAAAATATAAACTCCTTGTATGGATGGATTGCTACAATCTTTGTTCCTGTAGCCCCAGTGCCATCATAGGCATTTCTTGAATTGACTTTTCAATAATGATTGACTTTTCCTTCCCCTCATTTCTGAGCATCAGGACATAGTAAAAACAAAAAAACAAACATTAGTTCTAGAATCAAATGTTGATTTTGAGGAGCAATTCACTTCTCTGTGATATTGAGCAATTCACTCTCTCACTAGTCCTCAATTTTTTCATCTGTGAAATGGGGACATCAGATTAGATTGTTATCTGTAAAATGGGGACATTGGATTAGATAGTTCCTGAGGTCCCTTTTCAGCTTCAGCTCCTTTCAGCTTCAGCTCCACGATTTTATGAATACTGTATTGTTTAGTGTCTGCCTAAGGTTATGTGTATTGATGGATTTTAATCAATAGAACTAATTTTTAAAAAGCAGCTTGCTTTAGGGGATAATACCAAAGAGGACTCCATTTCAAAGCATAATTTTTTCAGTGGGTGTTGCTAACTCTCCAAATATTTGGATAGCTCCACCACAGGTATCTCATTTAAAGAGGAATGCCAATTCAAACAAGGGAGAATTAGATCCAAAAGAAGCCCCATCTTACCCTAATATCTCAGTGGTAGAGAGAGAATAGAGTACACCCACAGAGGACTGAGATCAAGTGTTTAATCCTTCCATAGGTTGAGAGTTACCATTGTATGGTCAGACATCTGGAAATTCAGAATCTCACCATGTGTATGAGAACTATTAAGCTAATGATTAAACTTGTATAACAATTCACTGGGTAAATCAAGAGAGGTAATTATTGTCCCAGCCAAACAAAATTCTGGGATGGCATATGTATAGTATGGTGACTAGCTGCCTTTTGATCTGGTTTACACTTTTCAAAGTCATTACTGAAATGTTTATCATCCCTGTTTGTAAAGAGTTGCTATGTATATAATGCTTCACTTATTCCTTGGTAAACATGTATTATTGCTGTATTTGCATATACAGGATTATTATATCATGAGTTATATATTTGGTTGCTTATGTATTCTATAATTGTGTGTATACAGTAATTGAAAAAAGAAAATTTGATTTTGTATTGATTTATTGTAAATTATGTTGATTACATTAAAAATTGTCAGGGGGGGGTAGATTATATGCTATTTGCATAGTCCCTTCCTACCTTGAATTTTTCATTGTCAGAAGACTGTAAATGTTCATAAGGTAGAAGGAAGTGAGGAGAGGATGATGTAAAGAGCTACCCTTTTGGCAAAATGAATGATTTGGCAGCTGAAAGGGGCATAAAAAGAGCATTTGTGAACAAAGAGATATTTGTGTACAGAAAACTCATCAAATTGACTTAAAAAGAGACGGCCTTTCAGATGCTCATTGGAGAGATACCATATTGGAGAGAAGAGATATAAGTTCTCTGAGGATCAGAGAACTGGCTTAGAGATGAATCTGAGAATGCCCGACCTCAGCAAAGATCTGGGTAACTATGTGGACTCATCAAGTGACTCATAAAGTCATTTGTACATTAATGATTCTAGAATTTGAAGATTATAACTATGAAATTATATAATTGTTTGGATACTATGAGAAAATGATATAAGGGTTGATTTTACATCATTAATCATTAAGCAAGTATTTGCTAAACACTTACATGTACTAGAAAATGAGTTAAGGTCTAAGGATCCAAAAATAGTCCCAGTCCTTGAGAAGCTTCCATTTTAAAGAAGAGATAATATGTATTTTGAGATAAATCATTGCTCACAAAGCAGTGATATGAGCACTTCAATTTTGAGAAGAATCTTTCAGAAAAGATAAAGATAAGAAAAAGCAAGGGATTAAGGTGTGCAAAAGAAGCATCATCAGAAACTGGGGACAAAAGACCTAGAAAGCAAAGAGAGAAGTTGCTTCCAGCTGACATCATTGATTGATGACTTGCAGGTGTTTCAGCTGCTATACTGGGAGCCTGCTGATTGGAAAAGCAGTCTTTATTTAAGAATTGGTTGGAAAAGGTGAGGTCAGCGGAGAGAGTTATTCTTCTATGTTTTCTGTAAGAAACCTGAAAATTGATGTATGCAGATGTTTCTTGAGCTTGCTACTATCTAGAGTTAACTAGATATAGTCTACAAGAAAACTCTTTAAGAGATTCCTGAATGCTCTCTACTGCCATAGTTGGTTTGATAGAGAAAAAATAAAGGGAGAAATAAGACTTGGCATCTGTTTTATTGGGGCAGCTGTGTGGACAAATGGATAGAGTACTGGCCTTGGAGTTAGGAGGATCTGAGAACAAATTTGACTTTGGACACTTACTAGCTATGTAGCTCTGAGGAAGTCTTGTCTCAGTTTCTTCATTAGAAAAATGAGCTGGAAGAAAAATGGCAAACTACTCCTATATCTTCTCCAAGAAAACCTCAAATGAGATCAACAAGAGTTGGACAAGATTGAACAAGTCTGTGTTACTGTCAACTGTACTTCTTGGAGAAGAAGTAGTATGATGCTTTACTTTGCTAGAAATAAAATGGAGAAAGTAGAGTATTTTTGAGTAATAAATTGGCTGGGCTTATCTACATCACCCAGAGAACACTCTCTAGGAGTTTTGCAATTTTACATCCTAAGGGATCTGCTTGTCATCACTGAACATTTTTTCCCCAAAAGAAAGTAGTACTTGTTTGGCATTGTATTAAGAGTGGCTGAAAGCTAAAAACACTTCTCACTATTTTATTAGATCAAGAGCAGAAGAGGATGGCTTTTCTCCAGTAGAGGAACAAGCAGGAAAAAAAGAAGTTGTTTTGCATGATGAAGATTGTTTCTGAAGGGGCCAGGAACATCAAGGTCTGCAGAATAGAACTGTGAGTGTCCCCATTACACATGTGTATCCTTAATCCTTTTCAATTTTGTTGGATTTCTGTAAGTATGTACTTCCTTTGTCCCTAGACACTATTCACTTTAGTGGGAAAGTATAACCAATCATAATGAAGAGCTAAAAAATTTGGATTTTTCTAGCTTTTATCTACTGTAGTTAAAGTTATAATTATTTTTTTATTTTTATTATTTGGTACATAATTTCTATTTTAAAATTAATAGTGTTGACATATGAGGAAGAGACAAAATGGCACTGTGAAATATTTTTCAGCTCCCTACCATATTTCCTCCAAAAATGTAAATAAAAAACCCAGATTGAGTTATGGTATGAAAATCAAATTTAAGAAAAATCTCACTAAGTCATTTCTTCAAGCCATGATCAGATAGAAAGGGATCCCAATCACTGGAATGGAATCTAGTAAGGATTGTACCACAAGCTATGTTGATGGAAGACCTCAATTTGTTACGTGAGACCTAGATAAAGCTAATCATAAAATAAATGAGAAAAAAAGTTAAGAAGATAAATAGAATTTTAGAAGATTTAGATATTATAGACTTCTGGAGAATACTGAATGGGAGTAGAAAGGAATATATACTTATTGCTCATCTGTATATCTCACTAAAAATTAGTCATGTACTAAAGAATAAAAACCTGACAAAGGCAGAAAAGCAGAAATATTAAGTGCATATTTTTTTCTGGCCACAATGCAATAAAATTATATTCAATAAAGGGGCCCTGGGGCACAGATTAAAAATTAGGTGGAGAATAAATAACTTAACCTCAAAGAATGGACAAGTCAAAAAATCACAGAAACAATCAATAGTTTCATTAAAAATTATACCAATGAGACAACATACAAAAATTGTGTAACACAGCTAAAGTAGTAGTATTTAAGGGAAAAATATATAAATTTTAAAAAGAGAGAGAATAAACAAATCAATGAATTAGGCATGCAACTGAAAAACAACTTGAAAAACATCAATTAAACACCAACATAGGAATATTATAAACATCAAAGGAAATTGAAAGTAGTCAATTGAACAAACTGGAAGCTGCTTTTTTCCCCCTGAGACAATGGGGGTTAAGTGACTTGCCCAGGGTTCACACAGCTAGAACATGCTAAGTCTCTGAGGTCAGATTTGAACTCTGGTCTTCCTGACTTTAGGGCTGATGCTCTATTCACTGTACCACCTAGCTGCCCCTGGAAGCTGTTTTTTTTTTTTTTTTAAGAATCCAATAAAATAGATAAAGCACTTGTAATTTGTTTATTTTTCTAAAGAAGATAACCAAGTTAACAGCATCAAAAAAAGGTAAAATCATAGCTAATGAAGAATAAATAAAAGCAATTGTTAGGATCTGTTTTACCCAACTTCATGAGAATAAAACTGGGGACTTAAATGAAATGAAAAGTTATTTATAAACATATAAATTGCCCACATTATCAGAAAAGGAAATACAATACTCAAATAATCCTATCTCAGAAAAAAAAATAAACCACAAAAGAACTCCCTAAGGATAAAAAATTCCAGGACCAGGTGGATTTAAAAGTAAATTTTGCCGAACATTTAAAGAATAATTAATTCCAATACTACATAAATTATTTGGGGGAAAAATATAAAGAAAGATTCTATCCAAATTCCTTCTACAACATGAATATAGTAATAATATCTAAATCATATGTAAACCAATTTCCCCAAGTAATATTCATGCAAAACTTTCAAATAAAATACTAGCAGGGGGTTTACAACATATCACAAAGCTCATTTACATATGACCAGGCTGGACTTATGCCAAAATTACAGGGTTCATTCAATATTAAGGAAACTATTAGCATAATTTGTGGTTGTGTGTGTTTGTGTAAAACAAAAGCAACAAAAATCACATTATTATTTCACTAGATTTTAGGAAGGAAAAAATGGATAATTTTAATTCCATTAAAGTATTTTTTTCCCACAAACAAAACAAATGCAGTTAAAATTAAGAGAAAAGAAGAAAAACTGGGAAGGGGATTCTTTGTGGCAAGTTTTTTTTGTTTGTTTTCATTTTCTTCCTGAAGGTTTCATTTCCAAAATATATGGGGAACCAAGTAAAATCTAAAAGAGTCATTTCTCAACTGATAAATGGTCAAAGCATATGAATAGGCAGTCTTCAGAGAATGAACTCAAAGCTATTGATAGCTATTTGGGAAAAATGCTCTGAATCACTAATAACTAGACAAATGAAAATCAAAATAATTCTGAGGTATGACCTCACACCCATCAGACTGGCTAAGATGGAAAAAAATGAAAAATGATAAATACTAGAGGGGGATATAACAAAACAGGTACAATAGTAAAATAGTGCAACCATTTTGGAAAGCACTTTGAAACTATCCAAAAAGCTATTGAACTGTTCTTAGTCTCAAAATGCCACTACTAGGTAGATCTCAAAGGGTCTAAAAAAAAGGAGAAAAAGAATATTTACTTACAAAAGTATTTATAGCAGCTCTCTTAGTGGTGATAAAAAATTGGAAATTAAGTAGCTACCAATATATTAAAGAATAAATTGTGGTATAGAATATGATAAAGTGTTTTTGTAAGAAATGATGAGAATCATTTCAGAAAAACTTGAGAGGACCTGTATGAACTAATGCAAAACAAAGCAAGAAGAACAATCTACTCGATAATAACAATATTGCAAAGATAATCAACCTTGACAGACTTAGAAACTCTAATCAATCCAGTGAATCTCCACAATTCTAAAAGACACGTGATAAAATATGACATCCAGAATACAGACTGAAGCATAACTTTTTATCTTTTTCTTGCTTTTTAAAAAAATATGGCTTATACAGAAATATTTTGTATGACTATTCATGTTTATAAAAAGTATTGTTTTTCTTGCTTTTATTATGAGTAGAAGAAAAGGGAGAAGAGGAAAAAAAATTGGACCTGAAAAAGAAAAGAAAAAGAAAGTTTCTTGGTTTAAAAAAAATAAAAAGAAGCAGCTGTAAACAAACGAAAAGAAAATAATAAGAAAAGAGGATAGAGGAAAACACAATTATCAAAAGTACTGTGACTCAATAGAATGAACTCATCCATAAAACAGAAAATTTTATCAGAAGGGATAAGAAAATGGATTTTAACAATATACTGTTTACAAGAAAGACACTTGAATAATAAAGATTCATAGAGAGTTAAAAATAAGGGGTTGGCATAAAAGAGATTATGTATCAGCTGAGAAAAGTCATGAGTTACAATTTCCGAAAAGGCAACAGTAAAAAAATTATAATTTTTAAAAAGATAAATGACAAAATGATATTTTTCTGAAAGTTATGATAGATAATGAGTTAATATCCATACTGAACTTATAGGCACCAAATGGCACAGCATTTAAATACCTTAAGGGGCTAGATAGAAATGATGTTTTAGGGAAAGTATCAATCAAACCTAACAATTGATTGATATGTTGGGGTGCAGAAAGGAGAGGAATCCAAAACAACTCTGAAGTTATAAGCCTAGGTACCAATTCCACCAGGAATTAAGAATGCTGGAAGGAGAGGAGGCTTGGAGGAAAAGAAGATGATTATTAAACATATCTCTGTGGCTCAATTTGTTACTAGATTTAGCTATTAACCAAAATGTTAATGGTTTAAGCATAACTAGGGATGGTTTCTGCTGGCTTAAAATTTCCCTTGTTTTAACAGCGGAATGAATGTTGTGCTTGGAATCAGTAAAACATGGGTCCAAATCCCATTTTAGACACAACTCTCTATGCTTCAGTTTCTTAATCTGTAAAATGAGGGGGTAAACCTCAGTGGCTTTTAAAGTATCTTCTAATTCTATAATCCTATGTTGAGTGTGTGGTACCCACAGAGTATCCAGGTAAAGATGACACACAAGTTTTGAGAGATGCAGACTGAAGCCTGTGATTAAGATTGAGATTGGCCGAATTATCTTTGAAGGCATTTATGCAGAGAAAATCATCAGACTCATGACTTCACCAAAGCTAAGTACAGAGAGAGAAGAGAAGATAGTCCAGGACAGAGCTTTGTATGACACACCCCCACACTTGGGAGCCAGGAGATATATTATCATCCCCCAAAAGAGGCTGAGAAGATGGCTAGGAGAAGATCCAAAAAGCGTGATGTGATCACCTATACCAAAGGTAGAGAAAGATTCCAGGAGGCAGCAATGATCAATAGTATCACAAACTGGAAGAAAGTACAAAAAAGGTGTATAGGGTGTAGGGAAGGGGGGGTGTACTGAAAAAAATACCTTTTGATTTTATGCAGTTGAGAAATCACTGGTAACCTTGGAGACAACAGTTTCAATAGAATGGAGGGGTTGGAAGGCAGAATGCAATGGGCTGAAGTATGAGTGGGTGGTGAGAAAATGGAGGCAAGGAGAGAAGACTCTTTCAATAAGTTTGGGAGTAGAAGGGGAGGATGGTATTAAGAAGGAGAGCTGGATTAAGTGGGGGGTGGAGAACTGGGCATGTTGTTAGGAAATAAAGAATACCAATGGAGGCTCTGAAATGAGTGAAAGGAAAATGGTCAGTCCCCATTACCTACCTTCCCCAAGAGAAGATAGGAGGGGATGGGATTTTTTTGTATTAAAGCTTTTTATTTTTCAAAAAATATGCGTGGACAATTCTTCAACATTAGCCCCTGCAAAACATTGTGTTCCAATTTTCTCTCCCTTCCCCTATGCCCTCCCCTAGATGGCAAGTAGTCTAATATGTTAAACATGGTAGAAATATATGTTAAATATAATATATGCATGCATATTTATACAATTATTGTGCTGCACAAGAAACATCAAATCAAACCAGTAAAAAAAAAGAAGCAGAACAAAATGCAAGCAAGCAACACCAAAAAGTGAAAATGCTATGTTGTGAACAGTCCTTTCTCTGGGTGTAGATGGCTCTCTTCATCACTGAAAAATTGGAACTGGTTTGAATCATCTTATTATTGAAGAGAGCCACATCATTGGGACCATAGATCTAGAACTAAGGGTACTTGGAGGCCATCTAGTCTAGAAGCTTCACAGGAGCAATGACAGACTGGAGCCAGGAGACCTTGCTTCAACTGCCAGGACTGATTCAAATCCCATCCCTGTCATTTAACACCACACCATGTCTTTAGCTGGGTTACCTAACAATTCTAAGCCCCAGTTTTTTCGTTTGTAAAATGAGGTTGGGGTTAATGACCTTTAAAGTCCCTTCTCTCCCTAAATCTCTCTGATTCTATATTTCAAATTTCTTATTTTACAGATGGAAAAACAAAAAGACAGAGGACTTATGGAAATTGACCAAGGACTCAGAGGTAGTAAGTGTCAGAGGCACAATCTGAACCCAGATCCTCTGACTTTGAAGTTAGTGTTTGTTCCAATATATTAATATATTGATCTAATATAATAAACTAATAATATACAATATATTAAACTACCTCAATAGAGTACATGTGAGGTCCTCTATTGAGAGATGGGAGGAAGAAGATAGAAAGAATAATTAGAGGTTGAGTTGAAAGGCTTCACCCAGTGGCTAAGGGTTAATGAAAGCATCAATTAGGGCAGAATGGGAAGAACAGTTGTGGAAAAGTACAGTAACAGTTGTTCTCATCCTGACCAGCTGACTAGCAGGCTGCCTTATCACCTACTCTTCAGACTAAAATATATCTTTCTGGTCACCACTGCCCTAGAATATGGTGTTTTCCCCCATTAGAATGTAAATTCTTTGAGAGACTACCATTTTTAAAAATATTTATTTCTGCATCACTTAGCACAATATCTGGTATATCATAAAATGAGTTGTTAATTTTTTAAAAAATTCATTCACATCATTGAAGGCTTCCAAGAATTAGAGCTCCTAGTCACACAATACAATGGAGAAGAAAAGGATGAGGAAGGGAGGTGCAGGTTACAACCTATGAAGTGGGAAGAACTAAATAAAGACAACATAAAGGGTGTCTTTTAGAGAGAAGATAGGAAGAGGAGGAGGAAGATCCCTTTAGAGAGCAAGAAGAATAAAGAGAAAAAAGAGGGAGACAGGGAAGGAGAGAGAGGTGGAGAAAGAGAGAGAGATGAATGGAAAAAGAGAGAAACACAGTACCAAAGAGATAGAGGAGAGAGAGGCAGAGATAAAAAGAGGGAGAGAGGATAGACAAAGACCAAGACAGGGTTGGAAGTAGAGAGGAACAGAGATTACCCAAGTGGAATCCATGCAATTTCAGGAGAGGCGGTGAATACTGGTGGATAATTCACATAGGATAAGGAGTGTTGTGGGGGTATTGGAAGGGAATACCCACATGGAAGGAGTCACAGAAGGGATAGAGCCAGAGCTCTTTAATGAGCCCAGTGGTCAGAACCATGCTATCCTCCAATGACATTCATTAACTCAGAAGTGATCAGAGAGGAAGATGGTCAAGGTGACCCATGGAGGCCTAGAGAGTTTAAATGACTTTCCAAAAATCACATAAGTATTAAATGTCAGAGGTTGAATTTGAACCCAGTTCCTCTAGCTCAAGAGCCAACAATCTCTCTAAGTCTAAGCTCCACAATATAGTAGAATTTGAAGTTACCTGTTCAAAGGCAGGGAGGATGAAGTGCCAGAAATAAAATGGTACTGAGTAAATGGTGGAAGGGAAAGCAGGAGATGGATTCAAAGGTGGGAAAGATTATGTTGTTAATTAGATTATATAGTTAATTAGCTATAAAGGGAAGAAAATTGCATCAGAAGAGGGGTTTTAGACTAACATGGGCCTGGTTTCAAATCCCATAAGTCACTGACTTGTAAGAATTTGGGCATATCCCTTACTCTCTCTGGGCCTTAGTTTGCTCATCTTAAAAAGGGGAGGGACACTAAATTGATTAGATGGCTTCTAAAGGCCTTTTTGTCTCTGGAGCTGTGCTCCTAAAATCACCCTAAAGAAAGGATATTCCCTATTTGGGAACAAGGAAGCAGAAAGAAAGACAAGCAGTATCAGAGATTATGATCCAGGGAAAAAAGCTTAAGAGTTAAAAATCATGGCAGTGGCTAAGTAGTGGATGGTGATATGATCAAAGCATGAGAACTCCTAAGAGTGTACATGGTAAGATGGAGATTTAGGATACTGGGCTCAAAGAGGCTGAGTAACTAGAGGCTGCACCAGTGAGCATGTATATCAACAATAAAATCCCAAAGTACCAGGGCAAGGGTTGCCATGGCAAGGAAGACTACAAATTAGACCCCAAACTCCCTGCAGAATGGAGAGAGAATGATTTGGAAACCAGAAGGCTAAAGCAATGAGGGCCAAAACTAAAGGATACAGACAAAAATAGAATATAGGTGGGGAGGAAAAGGGAGAGAGAGAGAGAGAAAAGATAGACATAGATTGACAGATAGATGATAGATAAGTGTATTTATATACATATATATTAAAATATACATAGATAAATATATAAATATATATAGAACTTCAAAGAAAAAGAAAGATAAGGATAGAGAAATACTGGAAAGATGGTGAAATTAAGGAACTCAGCAATTCAGTTAGTGATGCCTTTCATGTATGGTTAGTGACTGAGGTCCTTTCTAACCCTCCCATTTTGTGATTCTACAAGTTCAAGGGCATGAATGAGGGCAGTCTCAGCTCTCAAAAGGGTCATCACAAATACCATGCAGGAAGATGGAGAGGTGTTGAGAGGAAGACATCTGGGATGGAGGGGTGTTTAACTTCATAGCAACAGAGACTTTTTTCTCCCTCTTTAATTCTTTGTTATATAAGATGGTTCTTTGAGGATGGCAGAGATATAATGGGAAATACTTGTAACTATTAATAATACAAATTAATGAAAATTTTTAAAAATAAAGCAGCAATTCCAATAAGCAAAAATAATGAAATGTAACTATCCAAGGTCAAAAGCTCCTTGTGGGCAGAGATTAATTTTTCTTTCATCTTTGATTTCCCCCACAACATACATTACAAACAGCAACTACTTAACAAATACTTATTAGATTGGATTGGATTGGACTGAATTGGACTGGGGAAACTTCAAAATTTAGTTGTATAAGGCTAAGAGTTTTGTAAGTAAGCAGAGGAAAAGAATTTTCTCCTTTAAAATTGTTTTTAAATCATATAGATTAGGGGAACAGGAGGGGGAGACTAACAGCTATGGATCAGAGGATGTATCAATAAATCAATAAAATTAAGCACCTATTATGTGTCAGGCAAAGGAGATACATAGACAAACATGAAAATAGGCCTTGCCTTCAGAGAGCTTACATTTTATTGTAGGAAAACAACACATAGCCATATAAAAATATAGTATATAAAATAAAGAGAAATTAATATGATATAGGGCAAGAAAGGAATTAGCAGCCAAGGGTAAACAAGTACCAGGTAATAAGACAAGTTTTTTTGATGTTCATTTCATTTCACAAATTTAATTCAACAAGCATTTATTAAATAACAATGTAGAGAAAGCAATGGTGCTGGCCCATGCCCAAAGACAATAGTGAAACCATTCTCACCTCCAAGAAGACTAAATGCTATTGGGAAGAATATTCTATATGTTGTTTCTGGTAAATGCAGCTATTCATTTCTCTGTTCCTTGATGGAAGAAGGAAAAGCAGGGATCGGGGGAAGGGCTCTTGTGGAGGGTCCAGATCAGAGCAAAGTCATGCTGCTATAGATGAGAATCTCATAATCCACCCTAATCAAGAAAGATGGATGTTTGCAGCACTTCCTGTTCTCAGAAAAAAAAGGACAAAAAAATCTTTGAGAAAATTGGGAAAAAATATCCTTTTCTCCCATCTTGAAGCCTGCTGAAGGATATTTGTAAGGAAAATCTCTAAAAGATGATGTTCATAGATAACACACTCCCCATGTCACAACGACTCATGGACAAAATGGTCCCTGGAAGTCTGACTTGGTGGTCAGCTGTCAGAGTGAAATTTAATTTACCCGTAACAATAGACAAGGGATGTCAGAAGAAATGCTTGATAAAGAACCCAAAGTCTCCCTGAATGACACCCACTGGAAGTAAGTTGCATTCACAATAACAGCCAAAGGCAGCCAGCCTCACGTGTCTAAAGCCGATACAGTAGATGAATTAAGAAAACTTTCACAAGACTCCTTTAAAAATAAAATTCTACCTAACTTCCTAACCCTCTCTGGTTGATCTTGCAGTGCATGAAGTCAGGGGTTCTTGATTTCATCAGGATTGTGACCAGAATGGACCAAAAGGACTATGAGCCTCACTGGGAGCTTATGGTCATGGATTTATCATTTACAGAATCCCTAAATGTGCTCCATCTTTAGAAAATCTCTTCTATCCTTTTGGATTACACTTGATCTTCATTTTATCTAATTAATTACATTTCAGGAACCAACAAGTAATTACATCTAAGCACTTGAAGACATGGCTCCAAAAACATTAGAAGGTGCTTGGGTTTGCTTGAATTCTAATTTTTTTTAAGGACAACCATGCTTCCTGGAACTCGGGACAGCTGAGGGATTCATGCTTTGGTGGAAAACTCTAGCATACAAAAGGGAATTAAGACAAATCATTAAAATCAGAAATCAAGGAAAGAGCTTCATTCAATGACAAGATTGAAAGGGAATTCAGAGGCCAGCCAGTCCAATCTTAAACCTGAACAAGATCCCTTCCTAAAAACTCCACAAATAAGTAGTCCCTTCTAGTAATGGTGCCCTCTCCTAGTAGTGGTAACCTATGCTGGAAAACCAAAAGCATTAGGGAAAATAGAATTTGATTCATTCTTAGCTTGATGATCAATGAATTATGGGTTTGAAAGGAATAGCGATATTTCCCAAAAGGATATATTGAGTGCAACTATACAAACATATACAGCATGTATGTACATGTACATAATATGTATATACTGGATATACATAATTGCACTTCTAGCCAATTGAGATAGAATAAAATGAGACAGGTGAGTAATAAAATGGCCAAGGTGTGATATTGGCTGATGTGGTTAAGATCAATATGGGTTTTTCAGAATGAATGGATAAATTGGGGGGGGGGAGAAAGAACCAAGGGCTTTTAAAAACCATTTACCAAGCTGTTCAGAGGCATGTCTATTTTGATGACTCTCCTTCAGGCCTTTGTGAACATCTGTGTACAGGCTGCTTCTAAACAAAGAGAAGCAGGGTATAAACATTTCTCAGGTCCAAAGGGGATAGGTTTGTCATAAAAGATGGAAATGCATTTAAGGAACCACGGAAAGCTCATAAGCCACCTGATTTCCTAGGCAGTATCTCTTATCACATTAACCATAATGTAACTAAGGATGTTGTGGGTGTAATAAACCCAAAGGAAGAGATGTGGGTGAGAAGGGAGGAGAGATGGAAGAGTGATTAATGGAAATCAGGTGATGGATGGAACAAAGATTTATTTACTTCTTTTTTTTAATTGTAAAACGATCTCCCCCAAGTTGAATCAAAGAAACAACAAAAATGAAAGCCTATAATTTAGCAACTTGCCATTATAATAGCATGACTAGAGATATGTCAAAAGAACTGAATAAGCTTTTAGTTTTCCGTAGGTGTCTTTACTCACCAAAAAAGTGGAGGAACTCAAGTGTCCTTATCCCCAGATCAGGATCAGCTTCTTGGTATCCAAGAGGTGGAGTGATGGTTGCCAGATCATGGGCAATCCTGGAGAAGCTTCATATTGCCAGAGTTTCAGCCAGTGTTTGGTTCCTTTACCTCATTCACTGTCAGCTGCTATTCCAAGGCAATCTACCAGGTACATACTTTGTATTTTGTCACAAGGGAACCTCAGAAGATGCAAGAGGCAGCACTGGGTTAGGTAATGGGATCTGGATTCAAATCCCATTTCTGATGCTCACTAGCAATGTGATTTGGGTAAATCTGGACCCCAGTTTCCTTCTCTACAAAAAAAGTTGGACTAGACAGTTTCTGAGATCCCTTCCATCTCTAGATCTCCACTCATGATTCTTGAAACAAAATAAAGAATCCTTTTCTTTAAAGGACTACAGTCTATTGAATTAAAAGGCTTACAAGTCAAAACATGGCTCCTCTATGCACTTATTCAATTTGATTCAATAAACAATTATTAAGCTCCTACTATGTATCAGGCATTGTGCTAAGTACTTGGGATACAAAAAGAGAACTTCAAGAAGCCAGTTACATGCAGGATAAATAGGAAGTCATTATCAAAGGGAAAGCATTGGAATTAAGAGGGGTTAGAAAGCTTCCCTGTAGAAGGTGGAATTTTAATTGGGACTTAAAGGAAGCTAGGGAGGTCAGTTAGCCACAAAGAGAGAAAGCATTCCAGGCTTGATGGACAGCCTTTCTAGATTTCAATTTTCTTATTTATAAAATGAAAGAAATGGACCAAATGATCTGTAACATCCCTTTCAGCTTTAAATGCCAAACTGCTATGAAAAGAGGGTGGGGTATACATCTCAGTGGGGTAGAGGTTGTTATTTCCCTCTCTTAGGCTTTTTTTTCTGCACAGAGATAAACTAGATACCCAGTTTGGTAATGTCAATGATATCCAGTTTCCTGAGTATGACTATCTGATAACTGATTAGAGTGCAGAAAGTAGCGTGGAGACCTCTGTCCAATTCCACTGAAATCAGCCCATGGCTCAGAAATGTTTCTTTGAATAGGAAATCAGATTTTAGCAAACCTGAGTCTGTATTACATTAAAAGAGCCTCCCCCTTTGGATTCCACCCCCCCACGGTGACCTCTTCTCCTTTTGATGAAATCAGTATCTGGCGTTGCCTGGGCAACTTTAAATGATGAGCTTCTTGCTTTAGCATTAGGTGGGTGCAAATCTGGCAAACGGGAGAGGGGTCAGAGCCTCTCCTTCACATTAGCCAAGATGTGCACAATGCACAGAGCTTCAGATGGGCTCATTGAAGGGAATCGAGTGGAAGAAAGGTATCCTGGGCTGTTAGTCTCTGCTCCAGGTCCTTCTGCAGATCAACCCATTGAAATGACCTATTTATCTTGGCATCTTTGTGGACTCAGCTCCTAGCATGGTTCCTGACATCTGGAAGGGGCTTAATACTTGTTCGTTGATCAAATGATTCTGTTTGAAGTGTACAGATATAAATATATACACACCTGTATTTCTATAGACAAGAACATCATACTGCTATAATCTGGAAGCAACAATCAAGGAAGAATAAAAGGAAACATTTACCCTGTCCACAAACAGTAGAAGAGGGAGAGTGAATTAAAAAACAACAACATCCCTTTGCCCAAAATTCAGAAAAGATACAAATAAGTAAAAATGTTTTGTTTTGTTGTCTCCCACTCCTAAATCCTCTGGAGTCTGGGATATGGAGGGGAGCCAAAGAAACACAGTGGAAATAAGGCATTACTCTAAAGGAGTTAGATTTGGGAGTCAGCACAGACTGGAGTTTAAATAATAATGTCTCTGACCCTCAATTTTCTCCCCTGAAAATTGGGCAGGATAACACTCATCTTGCCTCAATCAAATATTTGTGGGAGAAAGGCCCTTTCAAAATCTTCAAACACTATAGAAAAGGGAGCTATGATGAGTATTACTGTACTCAGCATGAGGGCGAGAGACAGCCAACTCTCTGAGTTCCATTTTCTTACCTGTAAAATGGGTGTAATAACACTTAGCCTGAGTACTTCATAGGATTGCCATGAGGGAAGCACTATATAATTTAGACTGTCCTCCTTGAGAGTAGTAACTGCATTTTTGTTCTTTTTTGTATCCACAGGCTGTAGCTTGGTGCCTGGTATACACAGCAGGTGCTTAATAAATGGTTGTGGTGTGACAGATAACATGAACTATCATTTTCATTTGGCATAGCCACTGGGGAGAGTTGTTCTGATAAAATAGGGTACAGAGAACCACTGATAATTCCAATTCAGTTCCTTACAATCTGGGGGACCAAATAATCAACCCAGAAGTCTGAGAAGTTAAATGATTTCACCAGATTCATGTAACCAGCATGTGTCATAAGCAGGACTTGAATCCAGGTCTTCTTGACTACAAGTGAAGTTCTCCATCAAACATGTCACACTGACTCTCATTGTACACAGTGAGTATTTAATAAAATGCCCATTGAACAGAAGGGTTTAGAGGGAAAAGATTTTGGAAAAAATAAAAAGATTACCTTTTAGAAATTTCTAGTCTAGACTAGTCATTGAAAAGAAGGCGCCATTTTTCTGAAAACTTAAACAGATCTATATCAGTTTTGATTGCTTTGCAAAAAAAAAAATGGTGAATTGAGCCCCGCCACAGAAGAATTTGAATAACTGCATATATACCTAACCATTTAAGCATGAAGGAGAAGGGAATGACTCATTTTGAATTTCCCCAACCGGACATTCAAAGCCAAGTCTTTGATGTTTCTCTATGGAGTGAACCTAAGTGTAGAATAATATTCCTCCCAGGGCCTCATGCACAACATGGACCAGTCCTAATGGAAGGTAGAAGTCTGCCATTAATCAGCAGTGATGGGGTGGAGTCCGGGGAAGAGCAGAGTTTGGAGGTTATTGAGAAGGGGGATAATTGAGCCTGTCAAATATTCTTCCCTCTACTGTTAAACCCAAAATAACAAAAACTAAAAATAAATTCAAAGTCACAGCACGTCTGGTATAATCACTTGTCATTTCTAAGTTATTTGGGTTTCTTTCACTCATGGGAGAAATATACTTTCTCATTTAAACCTCTGATGTAACAAACTCCATTGTCACTTTGGCTCTCATTCTCTTTCAATGGGTCTGCCTTTGGTAAACTACTGAGCTAAAAAATAGTTCAGCTTCATTGAAAAACTGATAAACCTTAAAGATATTAAACTAGGGAAGAAAACTCAAAATTCTAAATTAAGACACCCAATGGTCAATCCCTGGCAGGAGAGAAACTCTTTAGCAATTAAATTAGAAGGCAACCATGAGACTGAAAGTTTTTTTTAATTCTATTCCAGCAGGAAAACTGGTTCTACTAGATCTTATTGGAAAAAGTTTCATACCAACCTATGCAATTCACAATATCCCCCATTTGGTGGACATCTTTTTGAGGAGACAACCATGAGATTGAAGGTTTTTTTTTAAAATTCTATTCCAGCAGGAAAATATGACTACTAGGTCATGTTGAGAAAAGTTTTGTACTGACCTATGCAATTCACGATATCCCCCATTTGATGCATGTCTTTTTGAGAAGACAACCATTAGAATGGTCTTTTTTTATTTATATCCAGAAAATTGGACTCTACTAGATCTTGTAGGGAAAAGTTTCATACCAACCTATGCAATTCATGATATCTCCCATTTGATGCACATCTTTTTGAGGGTCATGGAAAGGAGCTATAATGCAATGGCAGAGAGTCTTGAAGATTTAGACTCAAATCCTGCCTCTGACACAGAATGGTTCTGTGACTCTTAGCAAGTCTTTAGCCACCTAGAACTCCTAGAACTCTCCATGACAATAATACAGAGAAAGTGTCAACCTGAATGAGGAGACACCTCTCATTTGGGAGTTCTTTGCATCTTAAATCTAGTCTCTAGCCCTATATGAAGCAGCAGCATGGTGCACCAAAGTGAATGCTAGGCAATCTGTCAACAAGCACTTATTAAACACTTAACTAGGCTCTGTGCTAGGCACTGTTAATATAAAGACAAAGAATGAACATTCCCTACTCTCAAGGAATTTAAGGGCCAATAAGGGCAGTTATTAGTTGAGTGACCCTGTAGAAAGCATAGAAAATTTCCCAGCCTCAGTTTCCTTAATTGGAAAATGGAAATAACAACACTTACAACATTAACTTCACAGTGTGGTTATAAGGGTCAAATGGGAAATCTATGTAATGTCTTTACAATCTTAAAATGCAAAATATAAATCCATCTACATACACATAATGAATGTCCATTCACTGTCCATGTATGTCTACATATTTTGAATGCTTATTGTAGCAGTATACTTTTCAGGGATGTATGTATCGATAATGAGGTTGAAACACGCATTGTTGGAGCCAGCTTAGTGTTTGGGAGGCTCTGAAGGAAAGTGTTGGAGAGGAGAGGTATTAGCCGGGCTATCAAATTGAAGGTCTACAGAGCCATTTTCCTGACCTCATTGTGGTTGCCTTTGAAACCTGGATGGTATTCTAGTGCTATGCTATGAAATTGAATCACTTCCATTCGAATTATCTTGGGAAGACTCTGAAGATCACCTGGCAGGATAAGATACCCGACACTAAGGTCCTTTCTTCATCTAAACTGTCAAGCATTTAAACTCTACTACAGAGAGTTCACTTGCATCAGGCTGACCACATTGTTCAAGTGGCAAATATACATTTGACAAAAAAAAAAATAGTATTTTATGGAAAACTCAAACAGGGCAAGTGCTCACAAAGTGGTCAAAAAAAAACAATACAAGGACACTCTCAAGGTCTTTAAGAACTTTAGAATAGATTGTATGACATGGGAGACACTGCCAAGGACCTCCCAGCATGGCATGCCCTCATCAGAGAAGGTGTTGTGCTCTTGGAACAAAGCAGAATTGAAGTAGCTCAGATGAAATATGAGATGCATAGTTAGAGAACTACCCCAAATGTTCGTAGGGACTGTTTGTGTCCGACCTGCAGCAGAGCATTCCGAGCTCATATTGGTCTGATTAGCCACAGTCAGACACACTAACAACTCTACCATAGTGATATCATTTTGGTCTTCTTCGAGAATGAAGGACAACAAACAACCAGTATGTATGTGTGTGTGTGTGTATATATACATACACACACACACACACACACACACACACACACATATATATATATATATACATACACACATATATATACACTATATAAATAGTTTGTGTGTTTGTGTATATATATATATATGAATTTGTGTTATATGTATCATCATATCTATTGAAATTAATCCAAATATCCTGGGTTAGTAAATCTAATTACTCTTCTTTATTATTTGAAAAATTTATCTTGGGTGCCTCTGATCCCAACCCCTCATTTTACAAATGAAGAAAATGAAGTTCAGGGATCGTACAATGACTTTTTCAAGATCACACTGACAATAAAAGGAGAACCTGGATTTGAGTCTAAGTTTTCCAGCTCCAAAAATAACTCTCTTTCTACTGTCTCATGCTGCTTCCCAATATGACCTGGAACTTCCTGCCTGTCAACTGGCCAGATTGAGACTGAGCAGATGGTATCACTTTGCTGTATCATTTAGGATGCACTATTGAATGGGCAAGGAGGGGGAAAGACCAGTACAAATAGACCTTTCATATTGAGCTGAGCATAAGCTGCTTCAATAATAACCCAACAATCAACTGTTTTTCTTTAAAGCAAAGGGATTTTGTTGTCATTTCAGTCATACTTGACTCTTTGTGAATCTATTTGGAGTTTTCTTGGCAAAGATAATGGACAGGTTTGCCATTTCCTTTTCTAGCTCATTTTATGTATGAGGAAACTGGCAAAAAGGGCTGTTAGCCCAAGATCACCCAGCTAGCATGTGTCTGAAGTCAGATTCAAACTCAGGAAGATGAAAGCTCAGTGTTCAATTCACTGTACCACCTAGCTGCCCCCAAAGCAAAGAAAATTGAGAGAAAAACACCACCAATTATGAACCACATTTAGACTTGAAAAATGTCAGATCTGGGTGAGAGGTGGGGTGGGCTGGAAGTATTTGACCAATATTTGGAATATCATGGGGACAGCATGGTATTATAGAGCATGGGTTCTTAACCTGAGGTCCATAAATTTGTTTATAAACATAAATATCCATATATATGTAGTGGGTTGGAAGTTGTTCTTCATTCTCAAAGAGACCAAAATGACATCACTATGTTAAAGTTGAATTGAAGTATGTCCAGCTGTGTCTGATCAGACCAATATGAGCTCAGAATGTGACATGAGGTTGAACACAAATAGTCCCTATGAACATTTGAAATAGCTTCTCTAATTTCACACGTCTCATGTTTCTTCTGGTCTAGTTCAGTTCTACTGTATATGTATCTGTATGCACATATATGTATATGCATTTTGCTCATTGTGCATCAATATAATCGGTTTCTTTTTTATCTTACATATTTTATTTTATGCATTTTTTTTTCTGAGAAAGGGTTTACTAGACAGTCAAAGGGCTCCATGATATGAAAAAAAGTTTAAGAACAACCCCAAGTGTAAAGGAGAAAAGATAAGACTTGAATCCAAGAAAATCTGGGTCCAAATTCTGCTTCTGATATTTATTAGCTCTATGAAGATGGATACCAGTGAGGTAGGAGGAATCATTTCCTCTCTCTGAATGTCACATAGCTTCCTACAATTTATCTATCAAATACAGGTTTCTTATTTTTTTTTCACTCGTGACTTCTTTTTGCTCAAGAGATTTTTATATGAATCCCAGACTTACAGGTATATAAAATAGGTATAGGTATACAAATCAAACATTTATTGATAATAAATCATAATTCCACAACTCTCCATTCAGTTACAAGACCCCGTGTTGGGTCACTAACCACACTTTAAAAATCTGGAGAGCAATTTGGAATTAAGTCCAAAGAGCTATCAAACTATGCATACCTTTTGATCCAGCTGGGTCTCTACTGGGCCTGTATCCCAAAGAGATCATAAAGGAGGGAAAAAGACCCACACGTGCAAAAATGTAGCTACACTTTTGTAACGGCAAAAAATTGTACACTGAGTGAATGTCCATCAGTTGGATATATTATAAATTATGGTACATGAATGAAATGGAATATTATTGTTTTATAAGAAATGATCAGCAGGATGATTTCAGAAAAATTTGGATAGATTTACATGAACTGAGGCTAAATTAAGTGAGCAGAATCAAAAGAACTTTGTACACAGCAACAAGAAGATTGTGATGATCAACTTTGATGGACTTGGCTCTTTTCAGCAATGAGATGATTTCAAGCCACTTCCAATAGACTCATGATGGAGAGAGCCATCTGCATCCAGAAAGAGGATTGACTGGATTACAACATACTATTTTCACCTTTTTTGTGGTTGTTTGCTTGCTTGTTTTTCTTTTTTGTTCCTTTTTAATCTGATTTTTTTTTTGTGTAGGATGACAAATGCAGAAATTTTGGGGAATTGGACATGTTTAACCTACATTGGATTACTTGCTTCTGGGGGATTGGGGAGAGGAAGAGAAAAAAATATGGGATACAAGGTTTTTCAAAGGTGAATGTTGAAAATGATTATTGTATGTATTTTGAAAAATAAAAAGCTATCATAAAAGTAAAATAACTCTAGACAATAAAAAGGAGCTGGATCAGCAAATAGAATGTGATTTGTCACAATGACCCTTTAGAATCCTTTAGTCTCTAGTTCATAAGAAGGGCAGGAGAGCCCCACATTGACAAAAAATCACAGGTCCTTCTTTATATTCACTTATTTGGTCCAATAGGATAACAAGATGACTTACCAATAGACAGACAAGTGGTTTAATGTGCCACCACATACATGAACATTAACTACTTTCTAATTATCATTTAATGAGTGTCCCTGGCAGAAGGAATGATATTGTGCATCCTGTGTGTTTGTGGCAGACTTAAGAACACACTAGCTCTCATCTATGCTTGACCATTTTCATGTACAATTCATGTTTCACTCTAGCATTTAACATTACTCCAGAGTCAGCTGCAGTGAACCTCTTTTATTCTCTCTCATAACTGAGAAAAGTTGTCATGTCTTATTCTTCTAAAGGCAGACTATACTGTCTCTAGACACTAGTGCAAAAGAAACCTAAGATAACATCTTTACTTATTCATTTAGTTTTCATCATGGAAAGAAAAAGTCAATCATGAACAGCAAAAACAATGGAACAAATGTCATATTTTAATGGATTGTCTGAGAGAAAATGAAATCCTGAAGATGCCCTTTGGCTTTTTAAGGATTATTTGTATTTTTGACACATAGAACAATATGGGTAAAGTGCCCTACACAAAGCAAACAATCACAAAATTCTGGTGGGAGCAGTGGTAACTGATGATGAAGATGTGAGGGAAAGAAGAAGAATTCTGAGTGAAAGGAGAATGTAAGTTGTTTGAGGGCAGGGGAAATTTTGTCTTTTTCATTTTTATCATGCTTATATATGACTTAGTTGGGCATCTAACTAATAGAGAGGGAAAGGGGAAGAGAGAAGAGGAAAGGGGAGAGAAATGGAGGAGAGGAGAAAGAATGTAAGTAGTACAAAAGTACAAAAGGCAGTACAAAAGGAGAATGTTCCACAAAAAGAGGAGCGGAAAAAAGTATTGACCCTGGGAAAGAGGACAAGTCAGTTTCCCTATTTGGACATCTATCCTAATCGATAAAATGAGGTTTATAGGATTTTCAATCTATTGTTATGAGATGTCAATGAGTCCACTCCCACATTTCAAAGAAGAAATATAAAACTGAGGACCAGGAGAGTCTATGATGTCCTAGAGGTCACATAGGTAGAATTAGATGGACTATTCTCAGAGTTAGGGATTTTTTCCCCAAGCTCCAGATATATGAGTCTTTTTACATAAGCCATTTTAGCTGGAATACATAGAGGGACAACCTAAGATCAATCTGGAAATATGAGCTGGGGGCAGACTATCCAAGTTTTCAATGGGCAAGCAGAAGAGCTTTCATTGTAACCTAGAGGTAATGGGAACCCTTGAAGCTTGATGATCAGACAAGTGGCACAATGAGAATTCTCCCTTGCAATGGATTTTAATGATGAGTAACATTTATAACAAGGGTAACTAGGTGGCACAGAGGTTAGAGTTCAGGAAGACCTGAGTTCAAATCTAGCCTCAGACACTTACTAGCTGTGTGACCCTGTTTTACCTCAGTTTCTTTACCTGTAAAATGAACTGGAGAAAGAAATGGAAAACTATTCCAGTATCTTTGTTAAGAAAACCTACCAAAGAGTCACAGAGAGTCAGACACATCTAAAAACCAACTAAAAACAAACATTCATGTAGTATTTTAATATTTGTAAGTGGGGCACCTGGTAGAGTGAATAGAAAGTCAGCTTTGGATTCAGGAAGACCTGGAATTACTTTTAATCTTTCTGAGCCTCAGTTGCTCCCACTAAAAATGGATATGATCCTGTCATATTTAACTGATAGGCTTGCTGTAAGGCTCAAATAAGATAATTTGTGTAATGTACTTTATGGACTTCGAATACATGGTCTGGATCTGTGATTTTATCTTATTCCACTAAAGAATTCTTAGTGTGAAGTCTTTTATCTATCACTAACATTTAATTGCCCAGGGAAGTAAGAGGTTGGATGGTATAACCAAAAGAATCCAGCTGATTTCTAATTAGTTCAGAACTTGAACCCAGGTGCTCCTAATTTGGAGCCAGCCTTCTGTCCACTACACTATATCCCCAGCTTTGAACTTTGCCTCCATGAATCTGTTGTCTTTTCACCCTGGAACATCCCCCTGTCTGCTAGCCCCCCCTCCCATTGGTGAGTTCTTTCTTTGTCTTCTTTGTTAATTTCTTTTTCTTCTTCTAGATCATTTTGGTGATAGACTCAATAACTTTCTTCATTAGGATGTAAGTTCCTTGAGGTCAGGGATCACTGTCTTTTTTGCCTGTATTTGTATTCCCAAATCTTAGCAAAATGTCTGGCACAGGGAAAGCATTTAATCAGTTGCCTGTCTACATAGTGCCTTTCACACAAATTTTAAAACTCATTATATACATATCTGTCAATAGGATCCATCACAAGTATTCTTTCCCTCTTTATCTGCTACTCCCATACAAAGCCAAAAGGATTTCTAGAATCTTTGTGTAGCTCTTATTTTCTAAAAATGGAGTTGACTAGCATCTACTTTTATGGAAACTCCAAAATCTAATTTATTTCATGGATTACAATATCCAAGGTTGATCCTGTTCTTTCTTAAGCAATGGAAGTTCCAGGCAAATGATAATGATTTATTAAGTTTAGCCACACAAGACTTTTGTATCACTCTCTATAGAACAAAACCTATTAAATGATTTAAGTGATCACATTATGAAATGTAAAAGAGGGAACACTTCATGGATTATGATCAAACATAATTGTTAAGGTAGTACATAAGAGGTACCAACATTGTACCATCCATTAGGTAAGCTACAAAATGTAACTTGACAAGATTTCTGGCTTCACAAAAAACATTTCAGGTCTTAGCTTAACCTTATTGGGTATATAAAATTCTCACCACAGCTAGAGTATATTGTTCAACTCTTGGCAACATACTTTATTTAAGAAGGACAATGATAAGCTAGAGAGCATCTAAGGGAAAACAGGAAGGAAGATGATTTTAAGCCCATGCCTTAGGAGAGCAGATAAAGTAAAGGGACTGTTTTAAAAGGAAAAGACTCAAGGCCTACAGGATCCCTTTGTCTACATATCTAAAGAGCTTGCATGTGAATAGGAGACACTTTCCCTGCTTGACTCCAAAAGTCAGAACTAGGAAGTTGCCAAGAAGCAGAATTAGTCTTGATGTCACTCACAATTAGAGCTCCTCAGAAGTAGAAAAGGTTGCTTCAAGGGATGGAAGGTTCTCATTCATTGGAGTTCTACAAAGGCCAGATAACTCCAATTGGGTGATCACTACATCAGATTCCATGGTATGATTTCCATACAAATGATTCCCAAATTCATATGTCCAGTTCTATTCTCTATTTCCTGTGTAGCAATCTCAAATTACCACCTATCTCTGAGGTGTTTCTATACTCCATATACATCTCAAACCAGATTCAATACATGCTTTTGAACCACTTGAACTATGACCATTTGAACTATGACCTCACAATGCAAAAAAAAAAACAAAAACAAACAAACAAACAAACAAAAAAAAACCCCTCTCTTCTGAGTTTCCCTGTCACTGTCAAGAGCACTATCATTCTTCTAAGTACTCTAGCCCAACACTTTGTTCTTACTTAAAATTTTTTACTCTCACTCTTATCTCACATATCCAATCCATGGCCAAGTCTTGTTGTTCCTTTCTCCCCAACATCTCTCAAATCCATCCCCTTCTCTGTACTCACACAGCCATTACCTTCTCTCTTCCTTGATGGTGTTCCTGCATCGTCTGTCTCTATTTCAATTTATGCTAATTCAGCTACCAAAGGGGTTTTCTTAAACATAGATACATCTGAATATGTCACCCCCCTACTCCCTATTACCTCTAGAGTCAAATATCAATTCTTTATAACCTGAACCTGTTCAACCTTGCAAACTTTATAGTGAGTCTGGTCTAGCCAAACTGGTCTACTTGCTGTTTCTCATCTGTTCTCTTCTCTCCATGCTTTTGTACTGGGTGGCCTCCATGCCTGGAATTATTTTCCTAAGTGTTGCAAATACAAAAAGAAAAAAAGAAAGCAAAATATTTCCTGCCTTCAAGCAGTTTACATTCTGCTATCTTCAAACCTCATTTTAGCAATTCATTTCAAACTTCTGTCCTAAGTACACTAATATCAGAGCCATTGATGAGGAGCAAAGCAGGGTTATTTGTGTTCTATTTCCTATTGTTTCCCACCTATCAAGCTTTAGTGCTCCAGGCAGTTATCTAAAGATTGCAAGTCACCTAACAATTTCTGATCAACATTGCTAGTGATGGACCTAGCTATTGGAGCAGGAATATCAGTCAATGTTATTACCTTATAAAAGTAACTCAAATCCTATTCCCATACTCCTTGCTTTGCAGCAGATCTGCAGCAGTTATTCTTAATTATGATGTTCTCTTTCCAAAGTGGATTTTATCAAAGCAGTAAATCTTGATGTCGATAAATTTTGACACACAGTAAGAGTTTAATAAATGTTTGTTGAATGAATGAACCTTGATCCAAAGAAGGAGTCCCTTAAAATTGATAGAGGCAGTTTATTCAAACAGGTCAGCCATTGGGGGAAAAAAAGGCAAATTCAGTATCCTGTTAAGAGAGGAAGGATGTTACCTTAACCCTCTTCTATCCTTAGTATAGACCAACAGAACCTATTTGTTTTAATCCTAAAAATCTATAGATAAAATCCAAGGATGCAAGTAAAGATCAGATTAAAAGTTAAAGCTTGTCCCCACACATAGTGATCAGACACCACTGTTCTGAAAACACAGAATCTTCAACAGAAAATCAGTATCCTTGATCTTGACAGTGCAATTCTACAGAGTTCTGTCTTTATGTTTCAAGAACATATGCCCGAAACTATTTAGGAATGAATTGTAAAATCACAGTAGATCACAATTGCTTGAGAGCAAGGAGTCTTGCTTTTATCTTTTAAGCCTCAGGATCTTGGACAGAACCTTGCAAACTAAGAACTTCTTAGCTAGCATTGATAGACCTAATAGATTTGCAAAACCTATATACAGGGTGTCCCAGAGATCTTTTTAGTTTTATTTTAAGCTTTCATAACTATAGGATACCATATATATTATCCCATTTGATCACCTTGGTGGAAGGGGGACAGGGAAGTCTGTGATATTATAGTTTTGGGGAACTCCTAGTATAGAAATTCCCTCCTTGGAAAGGTAAACTGATCTAAGATTATACAAAAAGTCAACATCACAGGCAGGATTTGGCCAGGTTCCTCTGATTACAGAGTCAATACTCTTTCCAATATATGTTGGTGTTTCAATTCAACAGTCTTAAATCTGTTCATTACTGAAGACAATATATTATTGGAAATGACATGCAAGGAAAAGTCACTGCAATAAAACAGGCCCCCTAAGTTTCCAGATTGCATAAACTGCTATTCAAGTTTCTGAGACATACATTAGCCACAAATCATTAAAATTCTTTTTTTTTTTTTTTTTTTTTTTTTTTTTTTTCAATTCAACATGGGTAAGTGACATTC